>CAXAKX010000217.1:0-10077 GCA_963969525.1 Ontholestes murinus
GATGCGAACGTCCGGTTCGTATATAGAGTACACACACAGTGTGTTGTTGTGTGTACAAAAATACAGTGTGAGTAATACGCTTCGACGCATCAGTTCTACGTATATAAATATACGAGTTTTTCAGATGCGAGAAGCCGAACGTCAGATCGTCAGTGTATCTGTTTCGCGTACACACATATATTGTGCGACACAAAAATACGTTAATGATCCTTCCGCAGGTTCACCTACGGAAACCTTGTTACGACTTTTACTTCCTCTAAATGATCAAGTTTGGTCATCTTCCCAGCAACATCGACGAACGTCGAAACGTCACCGAGTACCGGTCCGAAGACCTCACTAAATCATTCAATCGGTAGTAGCGACGGGCGGTGTGTACAAAGGGCAGGGACGTAATCAACGCGAGCTTATGACTCGCGCTTACTGGGAATTCCTCGTTCATGGGGAACAATTGCAAGCCCCAATCCCTAGCACGAAGGAGGTTCAGCGGGTTACCCGGACCTTTCGGCCAGGGAGGACACGCTGTCTCCTTCAGTGTAGCGCGCGTGCGGCCCAGAACATCTAAGGGCATCACAGACCTGTTATTGCTCATTCTCGTGCGGCTAAAAGCCACTTGTCCCTCTAAGAAGAATTGATTGTACGCCGACAGTAAAAATCAAACGAGCGGCACGCACGACCGTTTGCACGACCGTGACGATACCGACGCCGACCTTTGAGATGTCGAAAGTACGCCTAGTTAGCAGGCTAGAGTCTCGTTCGTTATCGGAATTAACCTGACAGATCACTCCACCAACTAAGAACGGCCATGCACCACCACCCACCGAATCAAGAAAGAGCTCTCAATCTGTCAATCCTTCCGGTGTCTGGGCCTGGTGAGGTTTCCCGTGTTGAGTCAAATTAAGCCGCAGGCTCCACTCCTGGTGGTGCCCTTCCGTCAATTCCTTTAAGTTTCAGCTTTGCAACCATACTTCCCCCGGAACCCAAAAGCTTTGGTTTCCCGGAAGCTGCCCGCCGAGTCATCGGAGGAACGTCGGCGGATCGCTGGCTGGCATCGTTTATGGTTAGAACTAGGGCGGTATCTGATCGCCTTCGAACCTCTAACTTTCGTTCTTGATCAATGAAAACGTTTTTGGCAAATGCTTTCGCTTTAGTCCGTCTTGCGACGATCCAAGAATTTCACCTCTAACGTCGCAATACGAATGCCCCCATCCGTTCCTATTAATCATTACCTCGGGGTTCCGAAAACCAACAAAATAGAACCGAGGTCCTATTCTATTATTCCATGCACTAAGTATTCAGGCGAAGTTTTAGCCTGCTTTAAGCACTCTAATTTGTTCAAAGTAAACGTGCCGGCCCACCTCGACACTCAGTGAAGAGCACCGCGATGGGATTTCAAGTTGAGCCGCCCTCGCGGGCTAAGCTCACCGGCAGGACGTCCCGCGGGCACGCCAGTTGGACACCGCGAGCGATGAACCGGCGGCGCGGGACACAGATTCGACTACGAGCTTTTTAACCGCAACAACTTTAATATACGCTATTGGAGCTGGAATTACCGCGGCTGCTGGCACCAGACTGGCCCTCCAATTGATCCTCGTTAAAAGGTTTAGAGTGTTCTCATTCCGATTACGGGGCCTCGGATGAGTCCCGTATCGTTATTTTTCGTCACTACCTCCCCGTGCCGGGAGTGGGTAATTTGCGCGCCTGCTGCCTTCCTTGGATGTGGTAGCCGTTTCTCAGGCTCCCTCTCCGGAATCGAACCCTGATTCCCCGTTACCCGTTACAACCATGGTAGGCGCAGAACCTACCATCGACAGTTGATAAGGCAGACATTTGAAAGATGCGTCGCCGGTGCGAGACCGTGCGATCAGCAATAAGTTATTCAGATTCACCAAGTTGTACGATGAACGGACTCGCGTCCGACACCGATTGGTTTTGATCTAATAAAAGCGCTCCTTCCGTCTCCGGTCGGAACTCTGTTTGCATGTATTAGCTCTAGAATTACCACAGTTATCCAAGGATAAGTGGTACGATCTAAGGAACCATAACTGATTTAATGAGCCTTTCGCGGTTTCACCTTAATTTGGCTTGTACTGAGACATGCATGGCTTAATCTTTGAGACAAGCATATGACTACTGGCAGGATCAACCAGGGAGCTGTGTTTAGTCGCGCACACTCGAGCGGCGGCGCTTACGCGCGCGCGCGCCCGGTGTAACGACGAGCTCATTTATTTATAATAAAGAGGTGGTTCGAAATTCTGCTCTGCTGAACGGAACATCGCACATATCCCGGTTTACGCGTGCACGGACCCCCGACGTTAACGTGTCACTCCATTGGTATACAGAGCACGCCAGTAAAACACCTATCCCGCCCCTGTGGCGGGGTCAAGACGGTGGACGTGATGCAACTTGTGTAAAAGACACGAAACGCGGGGCGGCGGTTGTGCTACGGCGATATTACGACTAGACGTTCACACATTTATGCAGACCCACGACTTTTTTTGTTTGATAATGCGCCCGGAGACACACACGTGAGCACACGACGGCACATGTACACGAGCACACGGCGGCCGGCCGGCGGTGTGAACACCAAGAATTCGTAATTCTGCTCTCTGCTGAACGGAACATCGCACATATCCCGGTTTACGCGTGCACGGACCCCCGACGTTAACGTGTCACTCCATTGGTATACAGAGCACGCCAGTAAAACACCTATCCCGCCCCTGTGGCGGGGTCAAGACGGTGGACGTGATGCAACTTGTGTAAAAGACACGAAACGCGGGGCGGCGGTTGTGCTACGGCGATATTGCGACTAGACGTTCACACATTTATGCAGACCCACGAATTTTTTTGTTTGATAATGCGCCCGGAGACACACACGTCAGCACACGACGGCACATGTACACGAGCACACGGCGGCCGGCCGGCGGTGTGAACACCAAGAATAGGAGTGGAGAGACTCTCGGTCCACACAACTCCGAAATGCATCAATATATCATATATATGGCATGAGAGAAGAGAAATTTTATAAATTTCACATCTCGCCAAGGCTTACACACACTACAAAAAACATCATTGTTCGTTAGATTGAAAATCATCGTCTCGGCCAAGGGGACCACGCGCTCGGGTCCCCCGAACGTCTGACTTTATGATGATATATATATTTCAATCAACATAAGTTTTCATTCTCGCTCGGAATTCGGTGAGTTATTGCATTTGAATTTTCACGGAGTTTTTACGCACCGCTACTTTAAAAATATTACATGTTCAGTCTACATGTTGCTCGCATAAGGGCCATACGCATAAACGAATATACGAAATGGGTCCCGCGAACGTGCTATTCGGACAGGTTCAAACTACCTGTTAGAGTTTTCAACACCGAACTGTCCGGACACGGCGAGGCCGTGATTTTATATTCAACAGACGGTATATATATATGGTGGGTGAGAGACAAGAAAAAAATTTCCTCGGGCGGCAACTGATTTCTCGCGTCTCGTTTTATTAAAACATCGAACTGTCCAGACACGACGAGGCCGTGATTTTATTTTCAACAGACGATAATAACACGATGATGATATATATTTATATATGTAGTAAAATACGGGGAACGATTTTTGTATGAGGCACAACCGACACACAAACCACACACATCTTATTATATATTATAATAGAGTAGCAGATTGGTGCAACACTGAGACCTCGGCGTTCCCCCAAACAAGAGATAAAACTAAAAACACGCCGGCCGACTTATTACACGTAACGTATATAATGGCATTACACTACTACACTGGTGTTGTTGTGTCGCCCGTTGCCGTGTGTCGTCGCCCGCCGTTGTTCCTCGTTCGTCTCTCCGGTTTCGTCGTCGTTTTATTAAATACATCGAACTGTCCAGACACGTGAGGCCGTGATTTTATTTTCAACAGACGATGATGATATTTTATGTGTATTAATATGATGGGGAACGATTATATGAGGCACACCGAACACGCAAAACCACACACATCTTCTTATTATATATTATATATAATACTAGAGAAGTAGCAGCTTGGTGAACACACTGAGACCTCGCGTTCCCCCACAAGAGATAAAAACTAAAAACACGCCGGCCGACTTATTACACGTAACGTATATAATGGCATTACACTACTACACTGGTGTTGTTGTGTCGCCCGTTGCCGTGTGTCGTCGCCCGCCGTTGTTCGTCGTTCGTCTCTCCGGTTCGTCGTCGTTTTATTAAATACATCGAACTGTCCAGACACGTGAGGCCGTGATTTTATTTTCAACAGACGATGATGATATTTTATGTGTATTAATATGATGGGGAACGATTATATGAGGCACACCGAACACGCAAAACCACACACATCTTCTTATTATATATTATATATAATACTAGAGAAGTAGCAGCTTGGTGAACACACTGAGACCTCGCGTTCCCCCACAAGAGATAAAAACTAAAAACACGCCGGCCGACTTATTACACGTAACGTATATAATGGCATTACACTACACTGGTTGTTGTGTCGTCGCCCGTTGCCGTGTGTCGTCGCCCGCCGTTGTTCGTCGTTCGTCTCTCCGGTTCGTCGTCGTTTTATATTAAATACATCGAACTGTCCAGACACGTGAGGCCGTGATTTTATTTTCAACAGACGATGATGATATTTTATGTGTTTTAATGTGATGGGGAACGATTATATGAGGCACACCGAACACGCAAAACCACACACATCTTCTTATTATATATTATATATAATACTAGAGAAGTAGCAGCTTGGTGAACACACTGAGACCTCGCGTTCCCCCGCAAGAGATAAAAACTAAAAACACGCCGGCCGACTTATTACACGTAACGTATATAATGGCATTACACTACACTGGTTGTTGTGTCGTCGCCCGTTGCCGTGTGTCGTCGCCCGCCGTTGTTCGTCGTTCGTCTCTCCGTCCGTCGCATAGGGCAAAAATTTGTTAAAAATTTTATTTTACCCATGCGACGGTTTATTAAAGCCAAAAGGATATTTATTTCGGCGTTTCTTTGCGATATATATACATATACTGCTCGCCTGGTCGTTCTTTTTCAATCTTCCACTTTTCACCCGAACGACCTGCACCACCCATATAGCTGTTTGATGCATATTTGTACAGAATAACGGCGAGAAATTAAATTTTTATTTTTCCACCTAGCGCTGCCCGAAAATATCATTTGTGTGTGAAACAAGACGAAACGAAGCGTAATACTCGACTTTATTTGCGTAAATCGAAAATTCGCTCATCGCACCGTGCACCACCATATATATGTCTCTCGCACACAGGTACCGAATAACGCTTTCGGCATCGTGCGCACCGACCGACCGCCGCATTTAAGTTTTTCGCACGCCCGTACCGAATAACGCTTTTAGCATCGTGCGCGCCGACCGACCGACCGACCGACCGCCTCATATATATGTTTCTCGTACATAGGTATCGAATAACGGCAGAAATTATTTTTATTTTATTAAAATAAAATTTTCGTTAATTCGCTTACTCGATACGAAAGGACACATCGGCGAGTGGAAATAAAGCGGACCGAAGTTAAAACGTTCGACATTAGGTTTTTCGCACACCGGTACCGAATAACGCTTTCGACCTGCACCGCCCATACAGCTGTTTGATGCATATTTGTACAGAATAACGGCGAGAAATTTTATTTTTATTTTTCCACTTAGCACTGCCCGAAAATATCATTTGTGTGTGAAACAAGACGAAACGAAGCGTAATACTCGACTTTATTTGCGTAAAATGAAAATTCGCTCATCGCACCGTGCACCACCATATATATATATGTCTCTCGCACACAGGTACCGAATAACGCTCTCGGCATCGTGCACACCGACCGACCGCCGCATATAAGTTTTTCGCCCGCCCGTACCGAATAACGCTTTTAGCATCGTGCACACCGACCGACCGCCTCATATATATGTTTTTCGTACACAGGTACCGAATAACGGCAGAAATTATTTTTATTATATTAAAATAAAATTTTCGTCAATTCGCTTATTCGCACCGACCGACCGCCTAATATATATGTTTTTCGTACACAGGTACCGAATAACGGCAGAAATTATTTTTATTTTAATAAAATAAAATTTTCGTCAATTCGCTTATTCGCACCGACCGACCGCCTCATATATATGTTTTTCGTACACAGGTACCGAATAACGGCAGAAATTATTTTTATTTTAATAAAATAAAATTTTCGTCAATTCGCTTATTCGCACCGACCGACCGCCTCATATATATGTTTTTCGTACACAGGTACCGAATAACGGCAGAAATTATTTTTATTTTAATAAAATAAAATTTTCGTTAATTCGCTTACACGATGCGAAAGGACAGATCGGCGAGTGGAAATAAAGCGGACCGAAGTGAAAACGTTCGACTTTAGGTTTTTCGCACACAGGTACCGAATAACGCTTTTAGCATCGTGCACACCGACCGACCGCCGCGTACAATTATTTCGCACGCCCGTACCGAATAACGCTTTTGGCATCGTGCACACCGACCGACCGCCTCACATATATATTTTTCGTACATAGGTACCGAATAACGGCAGAAATTATTTTTATTTTAATAAAATAAAATTTTCGTCAATTCGCTTATTCGCACCGACCGACCGCCTCATATATATGTTTTTCGTACACAGGTACCGAATAACGGCAGAAATTATTTTTATTTTCATAAAATAAAATTTTCGTTAATTCGCTTACACGATGCGAAAGGACAGATCGGCGAGTGGAAATAAAGCGGACCGAAGTGAAAACGTTCGACTTTAGGTTTTTCGCACACAGGTACCGAATAACGCTTTTAGCATCGTGCACACCGACCGACCGCCGCGTACAATTATTTCGCACGCCCGTACCGAATAACGCTTTTGGCATCGTGCACACCGACCGACCGCCTCACATATATATTTTTCGTACATAGGTACGGAATAACGGCAGAAATTATTTTTATTTTATTAAAATAAAATTTTCGTCAATTCGCTTATTCGCACCGACCGACCGCCTCATATATATGTTTTTCGTACACAGGTACCGAATAACGGCAGAAATTATTTTTATTATATTAAAATAAAATTTTCGTCAATTCGCTTATTCGCACCGACCGACCGCCTCATATATATGTTTTTCGTACACAGGTACCGAATAACGGCAGAAATTATTTTTATTTTAATAAAATAAAATTTTCGTTAATTCGCTTACGCGATGCGAAAGGACAGATCGGCGAGTGGAAATAAAGCGGACCGAAGTGAAAACGTTCGACTTTAGGTTTTTCGCACACAGGTACCGAATAACGCTTTTAGCATCGTGCACACCGACCGACCGCCGCGTACAATTATTTCGCACGCCCGTACCGAATAACGCTTTTGGCATCGTGCACACCGACCGACCGCCTCACATATATATTTTTCGTACATAGGTACGGAATAACGGCAGAAATTATTTTTATTTTATTAAAATAAAATTTTCGTTAATTCGCTTACGCGATTCGAAAGGACAGATCGGCGAGTGGAAATAAAGCGGACCGAAGTGAAAACGTTCGACTTTAGGTTTTTCGCACACAGGTACCGAATAACGCTTTTAGCATCGTGCACACCGACCGACCGCCGCGTACAATTATTTCGCACGCCCGTACCGAATAACGCTTTTGGCATCGTGCACACCGACCGACCGCCTCACATATATATTTTTCGTACATAGGTACGGAATAACGGCAGAAATTATTTTTATTTTATTAAAATAAAATTTTCGTTAATTCGCTTACGCGATGCGAAAGGACAGATCGGCGAGTGGAAATAAAGCGGACCGAAGTGAAAACGTTCGACTTTAGGTTTTTCGCACACAGGTACCGAATAACGCTTTTAGCATCGTGCACACCGACCGACCGCCGCGTACAATTATTTCGCACGCCCGTACCGAATAACGCTTTTGGCATCGTGCACACCGACCGACCGCCTCACATATATATTTTTCGTACATAGGTACGGAATAACGGCAGAAATTATTTTTATTTTATTAAAATAAAATTTTCGTTAATTCGCTTACGCGATGCGAAAGGACAGATCGGCGAGTGGAAATAAAGCGGACCGAAGTGAAAACGTTCGACTTTAGGTTTTTCGCACACAGGTACCGAATAACGCTTTTAGCATCGTGCACACCGACCGACCGCCGCGTACAATTATTTCGCACGCCCGTACCGAATAACGCTTTTGGCATCGTGCACACCGACCGACCGCCTCACATATATATTTTTCGTACATAGGTACGGAATAACGGCAGAAATTATTTTTATTTTATTAAAATAAAATTTTCGTTAATTCGCTTACGCGATGCGAAAGGACAGATCGGCGAGTGGAAATAAAGCGGACCGAAGTCAAAACGTTCGACTTTAGGTTTTTCGCACACAGGTACCGAGTAACGCTTTTAGCATCGTGCACACCGACCGACCGCCGCGTACAATTATTTCGCACGCCCGTACCGAATAACGCTTTTGGCATCGTGCACACCGACCGACCGCCTCACATATATATTTTTCGTACACATGTACAGAATAACGGCAGAAATTATTTTTATTTTATTAAAATAAAATTTTCGTTAATTCGCTTACGCGATACGAAAGGACACATCGACGAGCGGAAATAAATGTGAACCGTGGTAAAAATTTCGTAATTATTTCGTGTCGATCGAAATTTCGCTTTTCGCACCGTGCACACCGACCGACCGCCACACCGGTACAGAATGACTGTCGAAATTTCTTTTATCATTCGATAATATAATATTCGTTCGTTCGCTCGCTCGCAGGAAACGTAAGGAAAAAAGATCGACGAGCGGAAATTAATTGCGAACCGTGGTAAAAGTTTCGAAATTATTTCTTGTCGAAATTATTTTTATAATATTAAAATATAATATGCGTTAATTCGCTTACGCGATACGAAAGGACACATCGACGAGCGGAAATAAATGCGAACCGTGGTAAAAATTTCGTAATTATTTCGTGTCGATCGAAATTTCGCTTTTCGCACCGTGCACACCGACCGACCGCCACACCGGTACAGAATGACTGTCGAAATTTCTTTTATCATTCGATAATATAATATTCGTTCGTTCGTTCGTTCGCTCGCACGAAACGTAAGGAAAAAAGATCGACGAGCGGAAATAAATTGCGAACCGTGGTAAAAGTTTCGAAATTATTTCGAAATTATTTCTTGTCGAAATTTCGGTTTTAGCTCCGTGCACACCGACCGACCGACCGCCACATATAGGTTTTTCGTACATAGGTACCGAATAACGGCAGAAATTATTTTTATTATATTTAAATATAATATTCGTTAATTCGCTTACGCGATACGAAAGGACACATCGACGAGCGGAAATAAATGCGAACCGTGGTAAAAATTTCGTAATTATTTCGTGTCGATCGAAATTTCGCTTTTCGCACCGTGCACACCGACCGACCGCCACACCGGTACAGAATGACTGTCGAAATTTCTTTTATCATTCGATAATATAATATTCGTTCGTTCGTTCGTTCGCTCGCACGAAACGTAAGGAAAAAAGATCGACGAGCGGAAATAAATTGCGAACCGTGGTAAAAGTTTCGAAATTATTTCTTGTCGAAATTATTTTTATAATATTAAAATATAATATTCGTTAATTCGCTTACGCGATACGAAAGGACACATCGACGAGCGGAAATAAATGCGAACCGTGGTAAAAATTTCGAAATTATTTCGTGTCGATCGAAATTTCGCTTTTAGCATCGTGCACATCGACCCACCGGCCGCCACATATTGGTCAATCGCACACCGGTACCGGATGACTGTCGAAAGTTCTTTTACTATACGATAATATGAAATTCGTCCATTCGCTCGTTCGAAACGAAAGGAAACATTGGTGGTAAGTGTGAAAATTGCGAAATTTAACCACCACTCACGCCTTATTTAACATACATTCGTTACGGATATGGGTACAGAAAAACGGTAATTAATTATATCACTTTACGTACCGAATAGCGGCCGCAAATGTGATCCCTATTCGTGTACCGAAT
>CAXAKX010000218.1:0-24124 GCA_963969525.1 Ontholestes murinus
ATTACATCAGTAGCTCAGACAGTGTAAGACGCAGGTTGTGTTTAAATGTCCTCCGCTCTAAATATTTCAAATGGTAGTTTTACTGATTTTTTAATTCAGTGTGTTATCCTTCGATGCTATATTTTGTGTGTGGCGTGCTGGCCACCCCAGGATAAGTATTTATGTACTCTGATAGGCAGTATAACCCATCTTAAGTATCGATTCCATATTTATACTGCTATTAAAGGCGATAATTGTATTGCCTGATATTCCCGACCGCAGTTCGATTCACACCGTACAGCGTTTTTGTGCCATAATTAATTTTTTGTGGCATAATTTATTTGTTTGATTTCATTATATTAAATTGATTTAAAATCAATCAATTGTCCTTTGATTCACTTTGTTTGCCTTCCTTATTGTGTGCTTACATTCACAATGGTATAAAATACGTGCAATATCTGTATGAAAAACATAAGTCCGAGAGTTTCGACGATTAAATGTGCAACTTGCAAAAAATGGTTTCATGTTTCTTGTACTGATCTAGACGCAATTAGATTTAGTTAATACATGGACGAACACAATAAAAAACAAAACGGAAATCTATGGCAGTGTTCAGTGTGTTTTCCGTCGGATGAAATTGATGCAATTAAAGATAAAAATTTTCAGTCAATACTTTCAACAATTCTTATAAAACAATTTGATCAATTTATAAATGACTTATTAAGTACATTTAACAATAATTTTAAAAAATTAAACGAAAAAATTGATTCAGTAGAAGAGAAAAATCAAAAGATTAAAACTGATCTGTTTCAACTAAAACAAATACATTAAATGATCCTTTAAAAATTACTACATATGTTCTTAATAGTAATAATAATAATAATAATAATATACTTTATTATACAACAGACAAAATTTGTCCAATTACAGTATAATTATACAAAATAATAATAACAATGAAAAGCAACTAAAAATTTTATTCAAAAACATAAATTACTTCCGCAGTTTTACACATAATATGGACTGGCGAGCGTTGTAGAATATTTGTGCGGGATCTGGGCAAAGCAAAAGTACAAGCATGTCTGGATCCTAGACGAGGTACATGCAAACGAATTTGATCTAATAAAAAGCTGCAATCAATTTCATTATTAATTAATTTTCTTACAAAATTAGCACAGAAGAGATCTCGTCTCTTACTGATACAAACCAACTCATGCCGTAGAAGTAAATCTGCCTGACTACAACCTTTTTCAGGATATACTCCATCCAGTTTAAGAGATAAAAATTTTAAAAATCGTCTTTCAATACGCTCAATAGGCATATTATGAGAGGCATAAATAGCGTATCAGATAAGAGATGCATACTCAAGTTTACTCCTTACGAATGCACAGTAAAGTCGCTTAAGTAATGAATGGTCTTGAAAATATTTACTACCACGAAAAACAAATACAAGTGACTTAGACGACTTTAAACATACATCATTTATATGCAATGCAAAATTAAGGGAAGAAGAAAACAATACTCCGAGATCACGAACACATTCTACATTCGACAAAGATTTATCACTCACATAATAAGTTTTGTAAATTACTTCACACCTTGTATAAACCATACTATTACATTTATTAACATTCAAAAACAAACCATTATTACTACATCATTGTTGAATAAAGTTAATATCAGACTGTAAAACTTCCATGTCCACATCAGACACGATCTCTCTGTATATTTTGATATCGTCAGCATATGCCAGTGTATGACACCTTAAATTTTCTAACAAATCCCAGAAAGTGCTACAAATTCAAAAAAAGTGAAACCATTATAAGATACATAACACTTTCTATTGTTAAGATATGATCGGAGTAGGTTAATAGTAGCCGGCGAAAATCCAAAATTACCAACTTTGTCCAATAAGAGGGAGTGATTTACAGTGTCAAAGGCACGAGAAAAATCAGTGTAGATAACATCAACTCTACCTCTTTTATCCAATACTTCTGATATATATTGAGTAAAGCAAGCTAATTTAGTAATTGTGGAGCGGCCGGGCATAAATCCATGTTGTGAGGGTGCAATTTTAGCCTTGACTCCATTATACAAAGTAGAATAAATTTTTAGTTCAAAAACTTAGCAAAGTTGCATAAAATTGAGACCTGCCTATAGTTATTAATAAGAGATTTATCGCCTTTCTTCAAAATAGGATTGATTCTTGTTCGTTTAAATTTATCTGGAAAAATACCAGTACTAATTGATAAATTAAAAATTATTTTAAGGGGCAAAACATTCTACAATCCCGAACCAAAAAGCTCGGTATTCTATCATCACCAGAACAAAAATTTGATTTTAAAGAAGACATTATTTCTGCTAACTCATCCTCATCTGTAGGTGGAATAGCATAAGGTAGGGAATTAGGCGAATGATTAAGTGATGGTAACGTCACGTTAATGAAAGATTCAGAGAAATTCGAAGCAAAGGCATTAACAATTTCTTGAGAATTATTGAATTCAGATTTATCATTGTGCATTTTACCTGGAATTCTTGTAGTTCTCTTTAATCGATCCATTTAAGCCCAGAGTTGTGAGGGATTTGATTTAATATCTTGCTGACTATTATTTAAGTAATTATTATATGTTGCTTTAATTACAGATTTAACTTGTCTCCGTACACGTCTATACTCATCGAGGTAGAAGAGGTTTTTCGTTTTATTCCATCTACGACGGTAATGCTCTTTTAGTTGTATTTTATTTTTGATTTCACATGTGAACCATTCCGGATATATCTATAAAACAGGTTTATGCTTAGGCACATGCAAATCAATAATATCATACAAAATATTGTAGAAGTAATCTACTGCAAGATTTACATCATTTATTTGAGACAGCATTGACCAATCAACGTCAAAAAGGGCTTTATAAAGAGATATAAAGTCAACTTTTTTAAAATTATAAGACATATTTCGAGACAAAGAAAACGGCTGAACAATTTTAGTTGAAAATCCATCAATAGTAACGCAAAGGGAAGGGTGGTAAGAGTCTTCTTTTACTAACGATACATCAGATTCTTCGACAGATACTTTTAAATTATCGTTGCTAATAACCAAATCAAGCATTTTACCATATTTGTTTCTAATTGAGTTATATTGAATGCTACCACTTGACATTAGAAAATTATTAAAAGCATAAACTTTACCATTAGATGAGAATTTAGTTTCCAGAAGCAGTAATATTTCCAAGGCTGAGAGAAAAAGTTCAAAATCATCACAGAAGATGTCAGGTGGAATATAAACTACACCGATTATACAAGTTATATGATTAAAATAACATTTACTTAATACTATATCAATTAAAGGTACAAGATCCATAATATGGGAAGTATCAATTAATTCATGTTTGATTGAAATAGATATAGCACACAGAACACCACCACCTTTGGACCGATTCACAAGAGAAAATTTGCGATCACATCATTCAACATTATAATATTGTGGAAGCAATTCCCAACTATATACAGAGTCGTTTAACCATGTTTCGGTTAACAATAAAATATCAAATGACAAATCAGAAGAATTAATATATACATCTTGAAGTTTAGTATTTATACCTCTGACATTTTGATACAGATCTTAGTATTAATGACATGATTAATTGGAAATAATGTGCTCTTAATGAAACTGAGGAGCAGCGTGTACGTGCACGTAATATAATGATTTTTAATGTCCCTGAAAGGTAAAATTAAGGATAATAGTATTAATACTATTACCGGCGCTTCAGCGGAATCCCCGTAACTATGATTTAATCAGTTTTTTATACAATTATTTTCGGGCAAAATAATTTTGATTATTTTTTTTTTACATCGGCACCCACATTATACTTGTTAGAATCAGCTTCTTAAGTCTAATTAGTCTTAAAATGAGTAAAATCAGTATTACATACATTGAGAGTTTAATTTGTATATTTTCATATATTTAATATATATTTAGATAGTTAGCTTTAGGATTTCTCAAAAGATTTACACTCATAAAAATTAACCCAGTGGTGACTTAAACGTATTTTTAAATGTTTTGGGTAATTTTCTGAATAATATTATTAACAAAAATATTATCCTAGGGGGAGATTTCAATGTACATTTTCTCACAGAAGATTACAAAGCAACAGACGTAATCGATTTTCTGGCTCCATATGGGCTCCAGGAATTGATCACTTTTACAGCTAGAATGGACAACTGTTTAATAATAATAATAATAACAGCTCTTTATTTCAGTGTTCGTACAATAATTTATACAGGTTATGTTTAAAATATTGCAGTTACATGAAACAGGGTCAAAGAAAAACAATAATAATTACACTTTAAAAAAAAAATTAACCGATTGTTGAATAGTATTCTTGCATATTATATGGTTCTAACATAATATGAAATTCTTTTAAAGATGTCTTTAAATTTAATAACGTTTGGGCTTCCCTTATATGCTTAGGAAGGTGGTTGAATATTTTAATACATGAGTAATGTGGACCTTTTTCATAAAATGCTAATTTATGGTGCGGATATATGAACTCGATGCCATGCCTAGTGTTATATGTATTATTAAATCTATGTTTTTGAAATTTATATTTGTGTCTCCACAAATATTTTATAGTTTCATATATATAAATTCCGGTAAAGGTTAACATATTTTCGCGTCGGAATACTCCTCTGCAGCTATCGGCATATTTCATATGGTTCATAATTCTGATTGCTCGTTTTTGAATCAAAAATGGTGTTGTAGCATGTACTCCGTTTCCCCAAAATATGATGCCATATTTTAAATGCGAGAAGAAATTTGCATAGTAAAATATTCTTAATATATTTTTGTTAGTAGTTCTAGCTAGTTTAGGATTTCTCAGAAGATTTACACTCATAAAAATTAACCCAGTGGTGACTTAAACGTATTTTTAAATGTTTTGGGTAATTTTCTGAATAATATTATTAACAAAAATATTATCCTAGGGGCAGATTTCAATGTACATTTTCTCACAGAAGATTACAAAGCAACAGACGTAATCGATTTTCTGGCTCCATATGGGCTCCAGGAATTGATCACTTTTACAACTAGAATGGACAACTGTTTAATAATAATAATAATAACAGCTCTTTATTTCAGTGTTCGTACAATAATTTATACAGGTTATGTTTAAAATATTGCAGTTACATGAAACAGGGTCAAAGAAAAACAATAATAATTACACTTTAAAAAAAAAATTAACCGATTGTTGAATAGTATTCTTGCATATTATATGGTTCTAACATAATAAGAAATTCTTTTAAAGATGTCTTTAAATTTAATAACGTTTGGGCTTCCCTTATATGCTTAGGAAGGTGGTTGAATATTTTAATACATGAGTAATGTGGACCTTTTTCATAAAATGCTAATTTATGGTGCGGATATATGAACTCGATGCCATGCCTAGTGTTATATGTATTATTAAATCTATGTTTTTGAAATTTATATTTGTGTCTCCACAAATATTTTATAGTTTCATATATATAAATTCCGGTAAAGGTTAACATATTTTCGCGTCGGAATACTCCTCTGCAGCTATCGGCATATTTCATATGGTTCATAATTCTGATTGCTCGTTTTTGAATCAAAAATGGTGTTGTAGCATGTACTCCGTTTCCCCAAAATATGATGCCATATTTTAAATGCGAGAAGAAATTTGCATAGTAAAATATTCTTAATATATTTTTGTTAGTAGTTCTAGCAAGCACTCTTAATCCGTAGCAAACTCTACTTAATATTTTTGAGAGGGTTACAATATGTTTGTTATAGTTTAGCGTTTCATCAAGATGAATTCCTAGGAATTTAGCAGTTGTTGTGATGTTATAATTGATATTATTTAAATTAATTGTGCGTGGTGTTTCAACATGTGGATTTGTTTTAAATAATATGCACTTTGTTTTCTCTGAATTTAGTATTAATTTATTGTTATAAAACCAATTCTCTAAGGTTCGAAGTATTATATTTCCTGTGCTAATTATATCACTAAAAGTGGTTCCCGTCAATATAATATTTGTATCGTCAGCATAGCTCACTATATGACAATTATCTGAGATACATGCGCTTATATCATTTAAAAATATATTAAAGAGAAGTGGTCCCAAAATGCTTCCCTGTGGTATTCCCATAGTTATATCCAAAGCATCTGATATTACAATGCCATGATTATTACTCATTTTAACAGATTGTCTTCTGGAATTTAAATAAGATTCGAACCATTTTCGAGCTATTCCGCGTATTCCATAAGCCTCTAGTTTAATTAATAATATGTTGTAATCAATTGTATGAAGAAACATTCCGCATGCTAATTTACCTTTATCAAGTGCTGTATAGATAGGTTCCAAGTAATCAAATATTGCGGTTTCAATGCTTCTACCACTCATAAACCCGTGTTGTGTCCTAGAAAATAAATTATTTACTTTCAGATAATTTGTTAACCGACGTGCCATTAATGTTTCTAATATTTTTGAGATTGTATTTAATACACTTATTGGCCTATAATTATCAAATATATCGTGATCTCCTTTTTTAAAAATGGGTGAAATAATGGAGTATTTCAAATCGTTTGGAAAGATTCCCATTTCAAACGATGTGTTGCATATGTGTTTTAAAGGTTCGATTATTTGATCTAGTATTTGTTTTATTAGTCTAATAGGTACTCCGTCAAATCCACATGTAGATTTGTTATCCATTTGATCAACTACGTTGCGAATTTCTAATTCAGTTACTGGCTCGATTATAAATATTGTATTTTGATAAGGAATTTTATGAGCAAATGTGTCGTTATAGGTAACAGCATTGATATGTTTTGTAAGCAGCTTAGAGGCATATTCTTTAAAAAATACATTAAATTCATTCGCTTGTTTTATAGGATCGTCTGTTTCTGGTAATACACTTTTGAATTTATTTTTATTTTTGTTGCCAATAATATCAGATATAATATTCCAAGATGTCTTGGACTTGTTGTTTGTGTTATTTAACATATATTCATAATGTTTTTTTTGTTCATCTATTAATAATTTGTTATATTTTATTTTGAGATTTTTTAATATAAGTTTACATTCAGGTAAAAATGAAGATATTGTTTGATATATATGTATCTGTTTTTTACATTGTTCAATTTCTGGAGTATTAAATTTAATCTTTGCTTTTTTATTGTATTGTGTTTGAATTTTAAAAGGAAAATATTTGTTTATATATAACATTAAAGTGTTCATAAAGCGCGAGTATTTGTCGTCTACAGTTGTAGCTAAGAATACATCTTCGAATAACTCTCCTTTTATATCCGCAGATAACTTGATTATTCCAGCTTCTGTGTAGATTCTACGTCTAATAACAGGAGGGTTTAGGATGTGTGAATCTAAAGCATATGTTAAAAGTTGTGCACTATGGTCCGAGAGACAAGATTTGATTATTTTTGTAGAAACACTCGTGTTATTATTTGTAATGAAGTTATCTAGACATGACATCGAGCCATTATAATTTATTCGTGTTGCTTCATGTATTGTTAGCTTAGCATTATATGATTGGATTAAATTTAAATATTGAAGACAAACATTAGATTTTTTAAGCGTATTAATATTAAAATCGCCAGTAATAAAGAAGGTAGTTCCTTTTATTTGAAGTAATTCAAATATTTTATCTAAATTTTCAAAAAATATATTAATGTCACCTTGTGGTGGTCTATAGATGCATACTACGTTAATAACTGTTTGTGAAAGTTTTATCTCGACACCGACGCACTCAAAAACTTTATTTATTGTTATAGATTTAATTTGGTTGACTGGTTTAGCCGAAACGTTATTTTTACAAAAAATTGCAACACCCCCGTGTTCATATTTCGATCTACAGAATGACGTAATAAGGTTAAAGTTTAAAATTTTATACGATTCGAGTTGGTCCGCAGTCTGCCAATGTTCAGTTAAGCATATTACATCTATCTCGTTCGTTTTAGATACTAATGCATTTAATTCATTAATACTGTTTGTTAAACTCTGCACGTTGTGATGTAATATATTAAACTGACTTTTTTTTTTGGTCGCAATTAAGTTGCTTGTTGTAGCTTCCTTCGTTCTATAAAAAAATTATATCTTGAAATACTGATTCCTTTTTCCCACGAATTTGGATCCTGTAGTGTTTCGATTAATAAGAACGGCGCTCCTATTTTGAAACTGCTAAACGTTGGATTGGTGTACTTTGGGATTATTTTATCGCATGAAATGGTTGTATTAAATCTCGATGTTAAAATATTTTTCAATTCTTTCTCTGTCATCTCGGGTGGATAGCGCGCTACGTGGAACCATGCCTTCTTTTCGACCGCAGTAATATTTTCATTTTCTTTCTGTCCAATTATAGTGTTTGATTTGCGAGCCTTGTTTTTATTTCTTTTTGAAACAACCTCTATAAATCCGGTTTGTAAATTAGAGTCTTGTTTTACAATAGTTTCGATATCTCCCACGACACTTGGCTTAGCTGTTGTTTTATCATTGTGTACATGACGTTCTTTTGGTTTGGCACTCATACTTGATTTTGACTCCATTTCAGTTGAGGCATTATTACCGGAGTTTACTTTATTCTGACTATTGTGTATGAATGATGTTTGGGCTACTGCACTATAGGTGGCACTCTTGCTGTTTGTGGTTTGAGGCACCTCTATATTATTGTTTATTGCAATTTTATTGCAGATTTTAGTAATATTAGTTTTATTGTCCCGTATAAGAGAACTATGCTCATCCAAGATTGTTCTTATACTAGATAATATCGAATAGATTGACTGGCCTTCTTGGCGAATTTCGATGCATGCCTGACATAACCATACAATATTCCTTCTTCCGTTTAGTAAACGTAGCTCGTTATCTTTAAGTCCTGTACACGTTCCATGTACCGGTCCATTACACAGCCCGTAGCACTGAGTACTTACATCAGTTGTGGTTATTTGGTGATCACACACTTTACAAATTTTATTAATACTTTCACTATTCGCGGCCATATTAATATATATTTATATGTTTGGACAATGTGTTCTCAAATGTGCAGGCAACAGAAATAAATATTACCCCCATTGATTTCTGTTTCTCTGATCATATTGGAATACATATAAAAATATCAGTACTCAGAAGATTTGCCACTTACACGCCAAATACGACCCATTACACAAATAGGTAAATACGAATTGTATAATTACTTAAAGAATACAGATTTTTTTTCTTTTACTAATAACTACCAATGTGCTTGTTCGGCGTTTAAATTATTTATATAATTATTAGAACAATATTTTTTAAACTGCTTTCCATTGAAAAAGACCACAACAAAAATGAATCATGTAGTTTGGTAGAATAATGATCTTAAACGAATGCGCGAGAACCTCTCTCTGGTAAAAGATGCGAGAATAAGGCATGCTGAACTTAAGCAAACATATATAAAATTAAAATCAGATTACAAATTCTAAAAAAATGCTAATGCAAACTACATTGCAAAATCAAGCAATAAAGCAAAGGCAATGTGGTCATTAATAAGATATAAACAACCGAACTGTGAATAACATAAACTGTGATATACAACCTGATGATTTTAATATATTTTTCACCACTATTTTTAAGTCCATACAATCTGACTTGCTACCTTTGCAGATAGATCCATTGGTATTTATTAATACAAGAACTAAACTTACAAATTACTTTGCATTTAGGGAGGTGAGTGAAAATAAGGTACGCGCAGCAATAATGTCTCTAAAAAATTCAAATGCTCGGGATATATATATTAGACCAGTATGCTGACGATATCACAGTATTAGTTGGAGGCAAATTATAAACCAATGTAATACCGTAACACAAAAAATATAAGATTGATGTCGACAAAATAACCTAGTCTTAAATCCATCAAAATCCATAACATTAACATTTTCTACAACTAATAATATATCAGAATCGACCAGCATACTCGTCAAAAGCTCTAACAAATCAATCGCTGTAGCAAATCATACAAAATATTTAGGGGTGCATATGGATAACCACCTCAGCTGGGAATTCCACATAGATGATATACAAAAAATACTTAATAAAGGATATTTTGCCCTTCTCACTCTAAAAAAGATTGTCAATTTAAGCGCCCTCATAACATTTTACAATGCGTATATCAAATCGCATTTAGATTATGGAATCTTAGTATGGGGAAACTCAATACATACTCATAGACTCTTAATAACTCAAAAGAAAATAGTAAGACTAATGTTAAATGTGCATTGGACGGAACATTGCAAACATCATTTCGTTAACCTAAAAATTATGACGGTTTTTTCGCTATATATATATATGCATAAATTTAAAACAAATATATCAATTAGTAACAAAGAAACAAGAAACGCCTCCTCCCTTAGCATTCCAAAACATCGTACTGCTTTTTATGAGAAGAGTGCAAACTATATTGGAATAAAATTATATAACAAAATAACTAAAATAAAATCCATTAAAACAACCAATAAAAATTCATTTAAACACAATGTTAAAAATTATCTTTTGTCGAATCCTTACTATTCTTTAAATGAATTTTTAACCTAAAAATGCACTTATGACTATTTACTACAACATTGCATTTGTATTATTGCTTTTACTCTTATTTTACTTAAAATTTCGCATATTTTAGTTTACCATAAGTTTTTTTAAATAATTCTATATATGTTTTATGTTTTATATGTAATGACTATGTAATATACTTGAGTGGATCTATCTACAAATATATATATTATTATTATTATTATAACACCTCTCACTAAATTAATAAATAGGTGTATTCGAAACCAGGAATTTCCGACATGTCTAAAAATAGCTACTGTCATACAGATACATAAAAAGGGATCCGTTTCAGATATAAACAACTATCGCCCGATTTCTCTAGTGCCTATTATTTCCAAAATATTTGAGAGATTGCTTTTTAATCAAATTGTATCTTTTCTTGATGAAAATGAACTACTAACTGACAATCAATATGGTTTTCGTGCTGGCCGCTCAACGGAGAGCGCGTTATGGCTTTTTTTGAGGAAACCATGGCTGGCTTTGAAGCTAGCCAGTACTCAGCAACCTCAATCTTTGACCTCAGCAAGGCCTTTGACTATAAGACCCATGATAGCCAATGGAGCAGTGGTGTGGTTGACTAGGACAAAGCAAAAGGGAGCGATAGTACTCCTGACCAGTACACAAAGACTAGCATGTCTCAGTACAACAGGAGCCCTAAGCACCACCCCCAACAGCAGCCCTAGAAGCCATCTTGCACATACCACCATTACACATCTTCATTCAATGAGAAGCCAGGTCCGTATCATACAGACTGATGCACAGGCGCCCATAATCCGATCACTCGGAAAAACGCACCAATGGCTAGAAGACGAGCTGAAGGCTAACGCGATTATAGCAATGCCTAGCGATGCCATGGTGAAAAAATACAATTTCGAAAAGAAATACAAGGTTCTAATCCCACAAAGAGAAGACTGGGTCGAAGGCCAACCTACCAGAGCAGAATCATGCTGGTTTACGGACGGCTCAAAGACCGACAAAGGGGTAGGAGCAGGTATATACGGCACAAAACCCGAGACAAAGATTTCTGTCAGTCTCACCAAGGACACCACGGTGTTCCAAGCAGAGGCAATAGCTCTTCACCACTGCACAAGAGAAATAGCAAGACAAGACACCAAAAGTAGGTCAATTGCTATATTCTCCGACAGCCAGGCGCTACTAAGAGCACTAAGCTCCACACAGGTCGAATTTAAGCTAGTGTGGGACTGTATACGCGCTCTTAACCAACTTGGCTGTCACAAAAAAGTAACAATCACATGGGACTCAGGACACGGAGGACATCCGGGGAATGACATAGCAGACGAACTGGCCAAACAAGGCTCGTCAAAAGCAGTATTTGGCCCGGAACCCTCTTGCGGAATCTCCAAAGCCGCAGTCAAACGATCCATAAAAAAATGGGTGGAGACGAACTCACCAGGACAGAGACAGGCGAAACAGTTCCTTAAGAAACAATCTCCAAAATTCACGACCAAACTCCTGAAACAAGACAGGAAAATGGTCAAAACAATAGTAGGCCTGATAACAGGACACTGCAAGCTCAACAAACATATGAGCAAAATAGGCCTGGTGGAAGAAGCATCATGCAGATTCTGCCTATAGGAAGAAGAGGACTCGTTCCACATCCTATGCCACTGCGAGGGTCTAGCAAGGATTAGATATCAAAAGCTAGGCACTACAAACCCAAGCACGGAGACTTATACCCAAGCCCCTCTGGCAGGGCTAATAGGACTAATCAAAGAGGCAAAGCTAGAGCTGGTCATCTGATATAAACAGGGATCTACAATAGACGTGAAAAGGTCGCGGTGGAATAGGCGCTGGTGCCACCCATATAACATCTATCTATATATCTATCTAAGGCCTTTGACTGCGTTCCTCTTGACGTCTTGCTACGAAAATTGTATTTTTATAACTTTGGACCAGAAAGTTGTCGGCTAGTAAGGTCATATCTCAAAAATAGAACTCAGCTCGTGGCATTTAATAATCACTCATCGGAATTTGCTGAGATTACTTGTAGTGTGCCTCAAGGCTCGATTTTGGGGCCTTTGTTATTTTTAATTTATGTAAACAACCTACCGTGTTATATAAATACCGGGTCTATAATCATGTATGCAGATGATACAACATCAGTCCATAAGTAAGTTCATATCTCAAAAATAAAACTAAGCGCATGACATTTAATAATCACTCATCGGAATTTGCTAAGATTACTTGTGGTGTGCCTCAAGGCTTGATTTTGGGGCCTTTGTTATTTTTAATTTATGTAAACGACCTACCGTCGTATATAAATACCGGGTCTATAATCATGTATGCAGATGACCCAACATCAGTCACCAAATCTGATAGTTTTGTAAGAGCGCTACAACAAAGAGAGAACATAAATAATGAAGTATTGACATGGTCTAGTTGCAACAAACTGACTCTCAATGTATCCGAGACCGAAACGCTCACATTTTCTCTAAATTTTGGTAATGAAGAACACGGGTCCTGAAAGTTCCTATCTTGATATTAAGCTGGGCTGGAAGGAACATGAGAGGGAACTCAGCAGTAAATTAAGTTGAGTCATTTACTTACTCCGTTTGCTAAGCAGTTATGTGCTCTCATCAACACTTATAGCTGCATACCATCTTTTTAAGTCCAGAATTAGCTACTGCATAATGGCCTGGGAACACTCGAGTGTTGTTTCTAGAATATTTAGTCTGCAATGTCGAGCTGTCCGTGTTATTACGGGAAATAGGATATAGAGATGAGGGTAAGGAATACTTTCGTAGCCTCAAAGTACTTACTTTGCCGCGTTTGTTCGTATTTAAATGTTTATTACATGTCCATAAAAATATTGAAACTTATGTAACTCATGACCAAATACACTTATATAACCCCAGAAGCTGTGAGCAAATTTATCCTGAAAGATCAAGATTGTCTAGGTGCCAGAACAGTTTAATTTTTTATAAGCCTAATGTATAACTTACTACCACAGGCAGTGAAATCGCTCCCCCATGGAAAGTTTAAAAATATACTCAAAACATACTTGACAAATAAAGTCTTTTACTATTTATGAGTGCATTTCAAATAGATTTTTAGAGCTTTGAAGTGCATTATTTTATTTTAAAAACCTCAAAAACCTTTATTTATACAATGACTTTAGTTATATATTTTACAGATTTTTTTTATATATGCTAGTTCTACTAAATAATATGCCATTTTACTCGCACATTAGTTTATAAGTTTTATTTATAGAATGGTTTTATTTATACACTAATTTTAGGTTTTATTCTACACTGTTTTTATTAAGATATTAGTTTTACGTTTTATTCATAAAAATATTTTATTTATACACTATTTTTAAGTTTTATTTCTACACCGTTTTTATTAAAATATTAGTTTTAAGCTTTATTCATACAATGATTTTGTTTAGACACTAGTTTTAAGTTTTAACTATTCACTGATTTTAATTCATTTTATTTATTTATTATTTCTACTAACTCAAAAGTTACAAATATTATTTATATACCTAATCGATTGATTACTTATATTAAACAAACTCATTCCGCTAATTCAATTATAATTTTATTCATATCAATTGTACAATCGATTAATGCTCTGGATATTGATTATTCACTTATATTCGATATGGTGTTATAAAATCTATATATTCTTTCCTATGTACTTCCTAATATATGTATTAACGTGTGTAAACTTATCTGTCCTAGCACGAATGAATTACTATTACTATTACTAACATATTTTTTGCATTACGCCCAAGGAAGCTGTACCAAATATATTTCTAGGTATTCGCTCGGACAAATTTAATAATCCCTTTTACAGCGCCCGGCTGTTTAAAGACAGCCGAACTGTTGTCCGACGTAATTTTGGGAAAGTAATTCTTTGGAAACGCTGCGACAGCATTTAATTTAACACATTATTTGTTTTTATTGATTCAAATCATAGTCAAATACGACCACCATAAATACCACATTAGTCAAGTTTTTTTTGTATACATTACTTTAAAATGTATGTTTTTATAAACACAACAACCATCGTCGTAAATTTATAAAAGGGAACATCGTCGATTAACTACAGAAAATGGTAGAAGTCCTATCGCTGGTACGGTGGTTACAACTGCAATAAGTAAAAATTTAATTTGTAAATTGTTATTTTTTTGTAATCAAATTTAATTTCGATTACGGAGTTGTAGCTCCGTACTGGTTCCCGGCGTTAGGCATTTTGAAAAGCGCATGCGCGCACCCTTTGTGTTATGAGAAGGGATGCAAATACATCCCCAGCCACTCTTAGTAACCAATAGGAGAAGAGCTACCACAATTTTAAACGAGTTGTTTCCAAATTTTGAGTCAGTGGTTTCCAAATTTCGAGGCAGTAGTTTTTAGATTTTGAGCAGTGGTTTCTTGAATTTTGAACAAGTGGTTTCTTTAATTTTGTGAAGGGGTGTTTCGGAATTTTAAGGGTGGTTCATTTGATTTTGGCGTGTGGTTTATTAGACTTTGAAGAGTGGTTTGTTTGATTTTTTTTTTAAATCATAATATTCATCAAGTGAGCCTAGCCGGAGGTTAACAGGAAGCACCATAACTTCTATTATTTTTGCCTAGCGTGGTGCCTCCCTGTTACAATTGGCGCCTAACTTGTTAGTACGAGAAAAAGCCCACGACCCTAAGCATAAAACATCTATTAGATTTTTTTAAATTTTATATATTTATTTATGTATTTATTTATTTATTTCCTTTACAGGCCTAAGCCTAATTACAAGGGAAAAGTACACATGAGAATAAATATATTGGTTAACAGAAAAAAAATTAAATAAATGTATACATATAACTAATCATAAACAATGCACTAAAACTATAGTCTTAATATGCAATGACTTTACAAGCATGATAAATACAGTGCCGACCTTAAACCTAAAGCAAATCCCTTACGGTCCTTATTAAAAATGTCAACTATATGCTGTACCTCGTGGTATTTTTTGATCATAAGTTGCAGTGGAGAAAAAGAATGATGCGTGGTACGAGGTGTCGGAAAATTAAAAGTTAATTTGTTTCTACTTGTCAATCTAGGAACTAAAAAATCAATGTAATGTAGAAATTCACTATTATTTGTGTAATAGTGAATTAATTTAAATAATTCGTAGATCAACGTGAATTTGTGTTGAGCCTGAATCGGAAGAATATTAAATTCAGACAATAGCGACTCATACGATATTTCATGATCGGGGAAACTATGAAATTTACGAAAATACAAATACCTCAAAAATCGCCTTTGTACTTTCTCCAACAATTCTATGTATTTTTTTATAACCGGGCAACCAAACAGGAGCACAGTATATTAATTTACTTGTAATAAACGAGTCATACAGGCGCAATGCTGTTGCGTTATTTTTAAAGTCGGTACAGTTAAAAATTATAAAACCAAGCGATTTATATGATTCATTGACTATCTTTTCAATGTGCATATTAAATGACAACTTTGTATCAAACATTACGCCAAGATCTTTAAAGCAAATATCCCTCTGAACAGGAGTGTTATTCAGAGAATAATCGTAAATAAATTTATCTCGTAACCGGCTATAAGATAAAATACGAAATTTTGAGGTATTTATTCTTAACCCGTTTTTTTCGCACCATGCCGGCAGTTTATGCAGGGCATACATTAAAAACTTAGAGTCCAAGACACTGGCGACTTCATTGATAAAACTTAAGAAAAAGCAAAGGCCTAAGGTTGGAACCTTGTGGGACACCACTTGTTGCTACAAATGTTTTGG
This sequence comes from Ontholestes murinus, assembly GCA_963969525.1. NCBI lineage: Eukaryota > Metazoa > Arthropoda > Insecta > Coleoptera > Staphylinidae > Ontholestes > Ontholestes murinus. The sequence goes on from CAXAKX010000218.1 coordinate 16,349, forward strand.
ACTGACAACCCATGTAGCCGACAAAGAGACGCCTATTAGATAAATATGATTGCAATGCTGATATGACGTTTGATGCTAGGTTGTATTTTTTTAAATATGAGTTTAATTTATCATGAGGCATGCAATCAAAAGCTTTCGAAATGTCTGTATATATAACATCTACCTGAGCACCGCGATCTAATTCACCAGATATAAACTGTGTAACAAATAATAAATTAGTTTGCGTACTTCTTCTACGAAGAAAGCCGTGTTGATGAGGAGTTATTAAGTGTTCGAATGTAGTCACAAATTATACTCTCGAATATTTTTGAAAAATTAGGTATAATGGCAATTGGTCTGTAATTTGATATATCAGATCTATCACCCGGTTTAAAAACAGGACATAAACGTGCTATTTTCCACTGACTTGGAAAAGTACCAGACTTTAAAATTAAATTGAAAATATGCGTGAGAGGTGTAACAAGTTGAGACGCGCAATCATTAAGAAAAAAATCGAGGGATTTGATCGGGGCCCATTGTCGTATTAACATTAATCTTCCTTAAATGCAGAAGGACACTAGCTTTGTCTATTTCATAGTTACCCATCACATCGCTGCAACTTACACTATTTGTACTACAATTACCACTGTCACTGTACACATCGCTGAAGATATCTGCAAATCCTTGAAGAATTTCAGCAGAAGAGCTTAAAGTAAAATGGGCGAAGTTACATTTTCATAATTCCTGGGATTCTTGATACCTTTCTTCTTCTGTTAATATAAAACCAAAATGCCTGAGGATTTGAAGATATATTAAGTTCAGCATTCACAATGAAGCGTTCGAATGCTATTTTAGATTTATCTTTGAATTTTCTTCTTGCCTCTTTGTATTGATCTAATATGATAGGATTATCAGCGTGTTTAGATTTTTTATGTAAATGGTTCTTATATTGCAAGAGTACAATAATGTTTCTATCAAACCACACGGGATATTGTTTACACTTCCGAACATTTTTATATTTCTTCTTTGGAATATGTTTGGTAAAATAAGTATATAATATTTTATAGAGAGCGTCACATGAATCGGGAATATTCTTAGAACTTAGTACTTGACACCAATCAATATTTACAATGTCTTTATATAAACCTCTTATATTACCATTTTTAAAATCGAAGAAGTCAACATAATTGTTCAATACAGAAAAAGTGGATTTTTCTCTACCAGTAATTTCAAAGTTTAAAGCTGGGTGATGTTCATCTTCTGCAGTAAGCAATTTCTCTGACTTTTTTAACTTTGCAATGATTATCATCAGATGACAGCACTAAATCAAGTATTCTGTTATTTATATTGGAAATCGAATTACATTGTTGCATAGCATTTAAAGCCATAAAGTTTGTAAGAGATGTTAATTCATTACTCGGATTATACACGTCAATATTATATTTATAAGTGGAGATATTAAAATCACCACAGATTAGTAAATTACTGGAAGAAAAATTTTCTTCTAAGTAATTGAAGAGAAATTCATAATTCATTGCTGTAGTTCTAGGTGGAAAATATACACAAATAACAGTATATTTTATTTTAGAAATTAATATTTCTACTGCAACAATATCAATATTCAGATTTATAGAGACATTGGTACGCTTAAATTTATTATTAATGGCGATTCAAACACCACCTCCTTTACGTTGTAAGCGATCACATCTAAAGACTGAATAATTTTCACTAAATAATTCTGAGTCATGTACTCCATCTTTTAGCTACGTTTCAGTTAAACATATAATATCATAAATACTGCACACTAAATTGTTATAAAATGTAGATTTTAGTATTAAGACCACGCACATTTTGATAATAACAGTTAATTGGTTTCGACTGTGTAGTTTTTTGGTTTTGATTTACTTAATGGTACTATTATTTTCACCTGCATTCTGTCGACGTGACAATTCTGTACGTAGAGATTTCATTTGTGTTCGTTGCCTTTCCTTTAAATAATTTTTAATAACAATACCATCAGTGGCCAATGATCTGCTTTGTTTCAAAATGCGTTTTGCAATTTCATTATTTTCAAAAATAATTTTAATTGGGCGATTTTTATTATTCTTATTACCTATTCTTAACACCTTTGTTACCGGAGTTCAGTTTACCTGAACGTGGTAACAAATGCGTAATTATATTTTAATCAATTTTACGAGCTACCCATTGCTCCTAATAATAATTTGCATAAATTCCGCATTATTGAAATAATCCAAACGAGTCAATTTTCCAAAATGTGCAGCTGCCAGTGCGGAACAATAGGACGGGCCCTTTTCGGCGAAGAGGATCATTACCTGTTCCCGGAATTGCGGGGCCTACGTGACCGAAACAAAGCCGCGGTAATCAAGATCACCGTATAAAACCAGGCTCCGACCATCGCTCTTTACCAGTCGTCTGCCATCAGCAGCGGTGGTCAGCCTGGTCGGTTCCGCCAATTCAAGCCTCTTGTCCTTGTATATATTGTATATAACTCTGTCTGTCTATCTTTTGTAATATATTTTCTTCTTCTCTGGCCCCATGTTTTAATTTATACACTTTCTCTTGTTTCTTTTACTTTTTTCACAGCTAGCCAGTGCCCATTCGTTGACGTGGCGTGGAAGCTCAAGCAAGTAGCACTTGCGGGAAACTGTTTAATCGAAGCCTGCGGCTCTTAATTGATGGTGAGCCTCGCCAGGGACCCCTGTGCCTCCTCCAGTGCGTGTTGGTTCCAGAGAGTACCGCGGTGCTACTTCCTTGCCAGTCCGTCACCAGGACGTCTTCTGCGTACCGTTAACACCTTTAATGGATGAATTGTTTGATCCACTCGACCTAAAAGATCATTCACAAAAACTGTATCCTTAGTAATATTATTTATATGACTCTCATTATCATTATATTTTGGGACGTTGAAAATCATTATATTACGTGCACGTACACGTTGTTCTTCAATTCAAGTATATTTGTTGTAATGTTTAAAGGATCAACTGATATCTTTGATTTTATTTTTTATTTGATGCAGTATAATTTAGCGAAGAATTCTATATTATAATGACTGCACCAAATGGTGTATCCACATTGGTTCAGAATTACGTCAAACTATTTTCTTGACGCAGGAAAAACAGGACCACGACGACGAAAGTGCACAGTGTTATTCGATAAATTGATCCAACGTTTTGCTCAAACTTTCATTGCAAAAGATCAGTTTGCGCACCGTCCTCGTACATCAGAACACCGTATTCAGTTAAAGCATACAAACCCGATTCGCATAAGACCTTACCGTATGAATCCGGCACGAAAACAGAAAATCGATCGACAGATCGCCGAATTATTAACACAGGGGATTATTGAACCGTCGGTTAGCCCTTACGCTTCCCCTATAGTAGTGGTGCAGAAGAGGGATGGCGATAATCGTTTTTGCATTGATTATCGAAAGCTAAATAATAAAATAGTTGCATCATTTAGCTACACCGATGCCAGTAATCCTGGAGACAATTAGCGATATCGGAGACGCGAAAATTTTCTCTACACTTGATTTGAATAGTTGTTACTGGCAAGTGCCGATGGAGGAAAATTCAAAACAGTATACGGCTTTTAGTACGCCCGGTGGTGGGCATTACCAATTTAAAGTGATGCCGTTTGGTCTGAAAAATGCTCCAGCAACCTTTCAGCGGCTGATGAGACAATAAGTTTTGTCTGGTTTTCTTGACGACTTCGTAATGGTGTACTTGGACGACATAATTATTTTTTCCAATACACCAGGAGAGCATCTCCGCCACCGTGCCCTCGTCTTTGAGCGACTTGACAAATTTGATTTGCGGTTGAGCAAGGATAAGTGTTCATTTGGGAAGTCTTCTAGAATATTTAGGCCACCTTGTCGAGATTCATACGGCCCACCCCCTGGAGAAACATTTACATCAGATCCGATACCATAGCGTGAAAAAAACGCGACGGCAGCTGCGTAAATTTGTCGGTGTATGTAACTGGGTGCGGCAATATATCGATGGTTTTTCTAGCATCGTGTCGCCATTAACAGAGCTAACCGCGACTAACAAGCCATTTATGGACTCATGCAGTAACGTAGGCCATGCAGCAAATCCAGACCATCGTCCAGAAGCCACTTCGCCTTCACATATCATATTAATGAATAGGAGTGTTATGCGCTTGTGTGGGCGTTGCAACGATATCGCCCTCTCTTAGAAGGACGACATTTTTGACTGGTAACGGACTCTAAAGCATTGACCTGGCTGAGCAACTTTAAGGATCACCTATCAAAATTAACGAAATGGGCAAATCTATGGGCAACCCATAGAGAGTTTGCAGAGCTCCATCAAAAATTTGAAGTTTACGATGGGCTTCTTTATTTCAAAGCGGTAGGTAATAATGATCCAACTCTTTACGTTCCAATTGAAGCCAGGCCGTGTTCCACGACATGTCCATTTATCCAGGTGGGGATGAAACTACCCGGAGCACACGCACTAAATATTATTGGCCCACCATCCCATCCGACGAACACATCAGAGCTGTCGAAAAAGACCTACCATCCTCATCTCTCGCCGAACATTTTAAGTCGAGCGGACACAAGATAAATTTCGACCACACGACTTCCATCGCAGCATTAGATCATTTCACTAAGAGGATTATCCGCGAGGTAATTGAAATAGAAAAACAGACCGATAATCTCAATAAACGCGACGAAGCTCAACGACTACCCCTCACTTGGAAATCCATTTTATGCAAAATGCGTATCTCTTCACCCGCTCCACACATTTCAATCCCCATAGGTACCACAAACAAAATTCCTGTTAATCCGACCGGCGCACAGTGGTTCCAAATGCCGAAAAGCTGGCCAAAAATCCCAAAAATGAAAGTTTGCGCTAGGGTTTTTTTAGTCTACAGTTATGTATATTGGTACTTGCCCTATAGGAATCCCCTAATTTTATAGAGTTTAAACTGAATAGGTGGCTCTGAAACAATGGGGATTTCCCGCGCGCCGTTTACCGCACGCCAGTTCTGTATGCATCATATACTTGGCAGAGTGACCCGGAATCGATTGAAATGGATTATCCCAATACAAGTAAGTACTTTTTAACAATTTAACATGTTTATATAGACCAATTCATGAGTAAGGGCGGTTTACGAACTAAGTTCGGAACATTCCAATAATATTGGTATCCTTTTCTACTACCTGATAACCGAGCGGATATTCCCAAAACGTACGATTTCGTCGGCCGTATCTAGAAAAGACACACGCGGCCTGCGTAGCTCTGTCTTAGACCGAGCGGTAGAAGGAGAAAGAAATAGAGTACGGCGTCTCTTACTTACCGGTTATTTTATAGGCGCGCGCGATTTAGTCAAGCATTGCAATTACGCAGGGTAATTGAAAGAAAATATATTTTTAATGAATTTATTTCATACGTTTTAGCAAATGTCCAAATGCATATTAATAGAAAAATACTTATTCTAATACAATAATATAAATGAAATATGAAATAACTAATATGAAAACATAAAAAATTTGTGACATTCATTTTATTTAGCCGCGCACGCCTATGTTGGAAAATTGCAACGGACACTACTTGATTCGGACAGACATGTCACCCCGACCGCCATCTCTCCTGAATAGCTCTATAATTTATTTTCTTATTATTTAACTAACATAACGTGGAAAATATGTTTTTTTTTTTCTGACAATTTACTAAGTAAAAGTTTAAATGTTCATAACTAGAATGCAGTTCAAAAGAAATCAGCTGCCCAAACTTGCCCGATTTAAAAAAAATCAATTTTGAAAAAATGGTGATGTGGCTACCTTTCCCTATATTTTCTCGAAAACTATGAGGTTTACGCAAAAAAGTTATTCTTCAAAATTTGCTCAGCTATAGATTCTTTTCAATTTCGTCTCATATAAATGTAATGTAGTTCGTTTCGTTAATTAGCAATATGCAAAAAATATCAAAATTATTAGTTTTTAATTTTTTTTCGTGCAAGTTATAAATTTTATGAAAAAATGTTCTAATAAAAGATGTTCAGTTTTTCATTACCTTTAACCTTTGTTTGAAAAGTTTTGTAATATTTTTTAAATTAAAAAAAAATCGGAAAAAAAACAACAAACCGCCTCGAGTAAACATCCACTTGCAGTTTTTGAATGTTCACCAAAAGGTTTTCAGTTCCAGCTTTTAATGACTAAACCTTAAGTTTAAAGTTTCATCTCAATCGGATCATTCGTTATATACAGGGTTATTCACGCTATACGGCACGGAATATTGTGGCCAAAATACGTGACTTTCAAAAAGTTTCACTTTGGGGATATATGGGGGTCTATTAGGGCTACTTTTTAAAATTATTTTCATAATATACAGGGTGTCCCAAAAACCCTAAAAGTATCAAAGTTGTGTTTTTTTTAATGAAACACCCTATATTTTATTGCATTTTTGGATCCTTCGATAAAAATAAGTGGGGGTTTTAATTAGGTTTTTATTACATAAACCTTAAGGTTTTTGAAATAATTTGAATTTTGTAAAAATGTAACCTAATTTTCATGTTTCAAATACTTAAAAAAATAATTAAGTTATGCATACCAAATTTACACTAAAATGTAACAATAGATCATATTTTATTTTCCAAGTATAATAAACTTAACATCTTATGCTGGGTGTAAAAAATTGGAATTAAACAAATGAGAAATTTAAATAGCTATAACTTCATTTATTTAAATAAAACGCTATATTTATTAATTTATCAGCAAATGCACGTTTTAATTACCTTTCGAATGGTATTTAAATCTTAAGTGTTAAGTCTTCTCGTTTTTGCAGAAAACGCCAAAATATTGTTTATTGCACCGTTTTAGTACTTTTTAAGTAAAAATTTTAATGTATCTAGTTTTCTATGGTATTTAAAAACGTCAGATAATTAATTTAGTCTATCATTTTAGTTTAAAAAGCCTGTCTTTTGTTATAGTTGTCTTATTTTGTAATTTTGTGTTAGATCGTTAGTAATCGTTATTGTTTGAACATCGCTGTTGTATTTTTTGGTAAAAAATGAAAATTTACTCAAAAGAAGGGGTTATTGGCATTATTTTTATGCTTGGAGAATGTCATCAAAATTGTTTATTGGCTTGTCGAGTTTATACTTAAAGGTTTTCCGAAAGAAATCACCCTAAGCCAGCCATTTCTGAGAGACTATTAAACCAGTTTAAAGAAATTGGAAGTGTCAGTTATAAAAACCTCAGTATAAGAAAATCTGTGTAAATTTTCATTTCTTACTATGACATACAACAACCATGTTCAAACAATAACGATTACTAACGATCTAACACAAAAACGCAAAATAACACAACTATAACAAAAGACAACCTTTTTAAACTAAAGTAACAGACTAAATTAATTATCGTTTTTAAATACCATAGAAAACTAGATACATTAAAATGTTTACTTTAAAAGTACTAAAACGGTGCAATAAACAATATTTTGGCGTTTTCTGTAAAAACAAGAAGACTTAACACTTAAGATTTAAATACCATTCGATAGGTAATTAAAACGTGCATTTGCTAATAAATTAATAGATATAGCGTTCCATTTAAATAAATGAAGTTATAGTCATTTGAATTTCTCATTTGTTTAATTCCAATTTTTTTACACCCAGCATAAGATGTCAAGTTTAATATACTTGGAAAATAAAATATGATCTATTGTTACACTTCAGTGTAAATTTGGTATGCATAACTTAATTATTTTTTAAGTATTTGAAATATGAAAATTAGGTTACATTTTTACAAAATTCAAA
>CAXAKX010000219.1:0-12172 GCA_963969525.1 Ontholestes murinus
CAATTAATTTTTATTTCGCTAGATGTAAAAAAAATAATTGTGAAGAAAGTGTTAGTGTTTTAATCAAGTTTTAATTATATCTTCACGTAACTCAACAACAAATTTCTATATATCCATTCTAGTTCTTAGGCTCTTTAGGATTGGTAACTTGTAGTTCCAGAAACCTAAGAAGAGTATTTATTTATTTCAATCCACTATTATGAGTACTTTAAATTTTTGTTATAAATAATTTAATAACACGTTTCCGTGGTGTAGTGGTTATCACATCCGCCTAACACGCGGAAGGTCCCCGGTTCGATCCCGGGCGGAAACATTATTTTTTATCAGCTAACATTAATAAGTTCTCTTGTCCTTTCCCTGTCTCCAACTGCACTATGCTGATTAGATCCAACATATATCGAAACCGGTCTGTGGCCGCTATTGACGAAGAAAAATTATTAATGTATAATATTAGTTCAATTTAGTAATGCAAACTTATTATTTGAAAATCGAAATTCTGGCCCGTATGTTTATAAATACCTTCAGTCATAGCAAAAGTGTAAACCATATACAATCTTACACCTTTAAATATGTTAATTAAGAGTTATTTATAAAAATCTAATAATTTCAATGGCAAAGTTACATATACAGGATGTCCCGTTAATGCGGGGAAATGGCTAGACCATAGATTCCTGAGGTCAAAATATGACGCAACTTATCTATATCCAAAAATTTACGGTTAAGACGGAATTTGGCTTCAAAATTTTAAAATTTTTTATTTCTTTTGTTTATAACAATTGAACGCTTTATTTGATTTCATTGAAATTTATTTTTAATAACTACCATAATATAATACATCATTTCCGTTATTATGACTATTATTGGTTAACAAGAAGTATAAGAAACAGTAGTACCACCACTTAAAATCTAAAATATTTTTTTATTGGTGGATCTAATAAAAACTAAAAAAATACTACTTGAAAGACAATTTAATTTAAAAACTTTTTTTTATCTCCTAATAATATTTGATATCTTATACGGTTTTCCCACAAAAAATAAAATATATATTTTTTATATAGTAAAAACAAAATCAAGTTTTTCATCTAATCGAAAAAACATGTTTTTCGTGGCCGTCTTTGTTTAAAAAATGTAAATTATGTATAATAATAATTATTTAGTGTCTTTTAACAATTAATTTTTAACTTTATTATAGTTCATAAATATTCATATTTGGAACAAACAGATATCTTGTTTGTATTAGGATTTTGCAAAGAAAATTGTTTGAAAAGTGTTAAATGTTGTTTTGATTTATTTTATTAATTGATATTATTTAATTTTTATTCAATAGAGTAAGTTTATTTACTTATTAATGAGTGCATAATGAGGATACTATATTCATATTTTATTTTTTTGTGCAAAAACCGTACAAGATATCAAAAACTAGTAAGAGTCAAAAAAGTTTTTAAATCTAATGCCCTTGCAAGTAGTATAAATTGAGTGTAGATGAGGTAGGCAAAATGGAATAGTATTGAAAATTAAAACAAAATAAAATAGAAGATCTCGAAAATATGAAACGATAATATAAACAAATTAATATAAAATTGTGTTACGGTTATAATTAAAAATGAGCTTAATGATGTTGGAAACTGCTTTTTTGCCTTTAAAATTAGTCTTCGATTAATTATTCCTATCGATAATATTACTAGAGAATTTTTATTATAAATATATAAAGAATTTACTCAATAAATTTGTCGTCTTTTTAGGTTATAAACTGCTTTGGAGGCTTTGTGAGCCCACGCTCCTCCTTATCTAAGTTATTATTTCTTAACGCAGTACACTAGTAACTAGAAACTAGAAAAGATAACCTATAATCAGATATAAAAGAACATTTTCAGATGCTTCCTCTTCAGTTGACATCTTTAGATGAGGCTAGAGTACAGCCCATGTCTTCAGCGTTTCTAGCGTTCTATTATGTTACAATATAAACTAATGAGAAGCTTAATATTTTAAAGGTTACCTCTAAACAATACAAGTATTTTGGGGTCATTACAATCAACTCCATTAAATTATTAAAACATGGTACTATCTGATCTCTGATTTTTTAATTAAAAAATTATATTGCATGAAATGGTAATTTTAGGCCGCCAAAGGAACAAGTAAAATCCCTCTAGGCCAGCCTATTTATATTTGTGTTCTCTTTTTTAGCCTAAAATTATGTTGCCACTAATTACTTTCTTAGAAGCTTTGCAGTATTTCACACTTAACACTAATATTACCACTACCCAATTAATTATAATGAGACACTGGTTTCTATAGTATTCCTTCAAGTGCTACAATTTGCTGCTCATATACTCACCTTATTTAGAGTGTTCGTATTATATTTACTTACACCTGTTTCTGATTTCGTTAGCGATTCATCTGTATGTAGATAGATTTAGGTTTGTTGGTTTTCTAATATACAACTGTAGGATGAAATACCACATAGTAACGGTCACCACAATCATGTTTCCTAATATACTTTTATTTCTTTATTTTTATGAAGCTTCCTTATTAAAACGTATTTTAGCGACCGTATCCTTTAGTATGTCAATTAGTCATACCTATATGACTTATTGTCACTGCTGTTTAGTGTTGTCTGATGTATATATTTTAAGACAGGCAGGTACCTCAAGACTTCAATTGTAGCTGTTGGTGTTGTTCTTATGGCTACTGTACCATTCAAGTGGACATACTCAATGTAACAAATTTAGGAAGTTGAATATAACTTTTATAAAAAGTTAAATTTTCTAAAATTTGTAAACACGATATTTTTATTGTTTTAAGAATTTAGTGAACCAAACGTCTATATTTTTTAATTCAGGCCATGTGTATAATGCAACTGGTATTTACCAGCTAGCCCTACAGTAGAAGCATGTCCAGCAACTCGTCCTAGGAGAGCAGCAGATCCTGCAACTGGTCCTACTAGACTAGCATGTCTGACAGATGGGTCGGGGATTGAAGCAGAACCAGTAGATGGCGCAACAAGAGAGGCAGTCCACCAATCGAAACGACAATGGAAGCAGATCCACCGACTGGCCCAATAACGCTATCGTGTCCTCTGGCTGGTCTTACAAGGGAAGTAGATCCTTCAATTGGGACTACTACACTAGCGTGCCCACCCCATCCAGATAGAGCCACCCTGAAAAGAGCCACAAAGTAACAGGTAACATAATAGAGATTAATAGGTAATTAATTAAAAACACTTGGTTTGTTTCACTAAATTTTATATTCATTCGACTAGTTTCGCTTTTTACAGCAAGAGTTTTCTTGTTCTTGAAAATGCTGTAATAAGCGAAACTCGTCGAGTGAGTATAAAATTTAGTGAAACAAACCAAGTGTTTTTAATTAATTACTTATTATTCCACAATGTTTTACCACGAGGTAAATAAGAAAATCATTCATGAAATAATAGAGATTAATAGGTTTCAATGTAATTCATTAATGTATGCGGTAATTAAATGCACAATGATAAAATTGTGTTGATAAATTATTTTTTGGACATTGAGCATCTCTTAAAGTTCGCCACCTTTAACTAATAATTGTTTATAAATTTAATGCGTTGGTGAATACATGTTTTTTTTATTAGACCTATTTCACAATCAAGATATCAGTAATGGTTTTAGCAATAACACGTAGTCTTATAAGATGCTCAGGGATTTCAATTCGATTAAATTATTAATCATTAATATAAAAAGCAATGTTTCCGCCCGGGATCGAACCGGGGACCTTCCGCGTGTTAGGCGGATGTGATAACCACTACACCACGGAAACAAGATATGTGTTTGTTTTTTATATACAGCGTGAGTTTTTTCAGATGTTCTCTATGGGGATCACGGAAACTATAAGAGATAGAGAAACGGTTAAATGGGGAAAGAAGTGTAGATTTACGAGACGAATAAAATTCCACTTTCAAAGTTTTCGAAAAAGTCAAAGGTAACTAGATATTTTGAAAAAAGTAAAAAGTGTCAATTTTTTAAAATTAATATAACTCGGTTATTATAATAGACAGGAATAAACTGTAAAGGACAAAGTTTTAGATAATTCGATGTAAATTAATAAAAAATAATCAGAAAAATTTTATTGCCATTATTTTCCGAGATATGACATGGTGACAATAAATAACTATTATCGCGCATCTAGGACTTCAGTCACCATAGTAACCATAACAACCATAGGCGTGCGAGACAAATTTTGTCATTTTAAATGAATAATTGTAGGGTACAAAAACGCCGGCCTCAACGTGTTAAATGGAAACCATAGTTGGCTATGACCTCATTCAAAAGGAAATGTTTTTCTCTTTAATCCAATATGAAATACGACATAGTTATTTCTAAAAATAAGTGAGTTATAGTCATTTTAAGTTTTATCAAAAATAAAAAAATGGGTAGCCATGAAAAAGACGAAAGTAAAACAATTGCAGTTGTTTATAATAATAGCAATATTGTAATTATTAGTTTTACAAAGTTAAACAAAAATGAAAAACCAGCATAAGAATAATAATTTTGTAATTATCAAATGGCCGTCTGTATGTGGTATAAACACATTTGTCAAGAAGATAATACGTTTCCTACAAAAATGTTATGAACAGAGGAATTGCGATTCACTAATTGTGGTATTTTTAATTGCCTCAATAAACATAGATGAACTCAAGAGAATCCACGAGAAGTTTCAGAGATAAAACTACAAATTAAATTGGGGTTTAATCCATGGTGTGTTTGGATTATTAATTCTCGGTCCATATATTTTTGAAAGCTCACTAAATGAAAATTATTATTTTCATTTTCTTCAGAAAACATTTGAAGATACGCTCGATTGTCTTAATTTATCATTACAAGCAAAATTGAAATGATTCCAATATGACAGTGCTCCACCTCTTAACATGTTGGCTTTACAAATTAGTTAAATGATGCTTTTCCTAACTCATAAGTGGGAAGAAATAAACCAATCCCAGGGCCACCTGGATGTCCCGATCTGCGCGTTTTAAATTTTTTTTCTGTGGGGTTATGTAAAAAACAAAATATATGAAAAATCATATCAATCCGTGGAGGATCATAAACTAGCTGTTATTGAAACATTTAATTCAATTTACATAAGAATAGTCAAAAAAGCCATAAATTCAATTTTAAAAAGATATAATTTATGTCATAATAATATTAATAGTGAACTCTTTGACCATATTTTTTAATATTAAAATTTCTCTCTCATTGATATATTGATAATTACAGAATTACTTTATGCTGTTGTTTCATTTTGGTTTATCTCTGTAAAACTAATAATTACAATATTGCTATTATTATAAAAAACTGCAATTGTTTTACTTTCACCTTTTTAATGGCTACCCATTTTTTATTTATAATAAAATTTAAAATGACTATAACTCACTTATTTTTAGAAATAATTATGTTGAATGACTTATTGGATTAAAGAGAAAAAAATATCTTTTGAATGAGGTCATAGCCAACTATGCTTTCCATTTAAAAAAATGTAAGTTTGAGTCATATCTCGGAAAATAATGGCGATAAAAATTATTTTTTATTAAACTGCATAAAATTATCTAAAACTTTGTCCTTTATAGTTTTTTGCTATCTGTTATAATAATCGAGATATATTGATATATTGAAAACTTTGAAAGTGGAATTTTATTCGTCTCGTAAATCTACACTTCATTCCCCATTTAACCGTTTCTCTATCTCTTATAGTTTCCGAGATCCCCATAGAGAACCTCGGAAAAAACTCACGCTGTATATTATTATTTTAACTACTTACTCGTATATAAAATAGTAAAATAAACAAAATTCATGAACTAAACAATTTATTGTTTATTTTAACTTTAAAAGTTTATTTAACGTTATTGTACCACTTGTAGCTGTAGACAATTTTATTTACTAAATATTGCAAATTAATCATTATTTGAGAAAAATATACTTTCGAAAACATTTTAAAATAGAAAATCATAAAGATAAAATTGTAAATAATTCTTGATTAAAATATCTCAATATTTTACTTGATGAACTTCTAATAATAAGAAAGCAACTTCTTATGATATCTTCTCTGCTGTAAAATTATATACTTTGTATTTTTATTATCCTTTTTGGAAGTGCAGGAAAGTGCTGTGATAGTTACATTTTTTGAAAAAATACTTTAACGAAAATATTCGTTTTGAGGTTTTCTAATATGGTATGATATTTGAGGTAAGTGCTACAAAATTAATATAAAGATTTCTTTTTGTGTTTGAACAAGGGTTTTTGATAATATTTAAAAGTTTATATTATCCTAGTTCCATTTATAATCTTGATTCTTCAACTTAAGATTTAAACTTTAATTTATTGTTAGTTTATTTGCATTACTTTATTGGGATTGAGTCAATTCAATGTAAGAATTATATTAAAGTAATATATTAATGACCTCCTTTTCTTCTTCTGATACCTTCTCCTACGGGAAGTTTATTATCATCCTTTCTATATTCACAGCTACGCCGAAATTTTCTATGGAACTGCATTTAAACCAATACCTCAAATTCCGCAAGCAAGAAATTCTCCTTCTACTAATGGTTTCCTTTTCCCTTTACTTCACCCTGTATTTTTACTCTCAGCATAAATTCGTATTATTTACTTTTTAGATTTTCACAATCACGTATTTAAAGTTAGTGTAACCTGCAATATTTAATCATTATATCGTTGCCATTTTCCACAAATAAAATAATGTGTCCGCCCGGGATCGGAAACATTACCCCTGACAACGGGAATCCCTGTATACACCACTTAGTTGATATCTAAATTAGAAAGTAACATGTCTGAATACAAAACTAAAACATATTATTGTTTATTTTAGATTGAAAATTAAACTTGTATTCACACATAGAAGAAAACACAAATTAACAAGTAGGGGAAAATTAAAGGTTATATAAAAAGTATTTCTATTAATTTGCGTAATTATCGGGCTTTAGAAATTTGAATATGCATCAAAAGTATGTAAAATGATAACATTGACAGAAGCATTACAAGAAAACTAACCAAACGCCATTCTGAGCTTTGCAAGTGCTTCACACACAACACCGATAGTGAAAATAGAAGCCTTGTTAGTTGTGTTATTTATCGCCTATAAACATTATCATCAGAGAACAATAATAATGTAATTAATATCCCTTTAATATATATTTATCAGGAAGCTTCATATAATTTGGGAAAACACGATCTATCCAATGACTCTCACAAACATATTGTATTAGGTAAACCAATCTTCACCATAAGAACTGAAAGAAATGTCGAAGGAGAACGTGTGCAAAACAAGGCAACTTAAGAAGCAACATTAATATTAATAAAATAAATATGAATGCTTAATTGAGTCCTGTAAAGCTTTAATAAAATAGTTAACACTTTGTAGGTGTCTAAGCATTATTATTAACGAATTTATAGCTTTATACTTTTAATAATGTTCCTTTATTCGCCTAGGTT
Source organism: Ontholestes murinus (assembly GCA_963969525.1). NCBI lineage: Eukaryota > Metazoa > Arthropoda > Insecta > Coleoptera > Staphylinidae > Ontholestes > Ontholestes murinus. The sequence goes on from CAXAKX010000219.1 coordinate 7,473, forward strand.
TCATTTTATTTTTTTAATTTTGTTTAATAATTCTCGACTGTTCTAAAAAAATGATATGCCTAATATCATTTTTAAGTATTCTAAACTGCTCTTTCACTGCGTTTAAATAGGCTTTATAGTGGATTGGGTATCATACTATAATAAATTGTGTTAGACACTATTATACAAAACATATTTATTTCATGATTAATTTATAAATGAGCATTTACGAATATAGACCGGACATACGATTCACTCTGTAATTACCAGTGACCATGTCCCCATCCTCCCAAACCTAAACCAGCAGCGGAGATAGCAGCATGGCCAGCAGATGGCCCTACAATGGTTGCATGTCCAGCAGCTGGGCCAACTAAAGCAGCAGATCCTGCAGCGGGTCCAACTAGACTAGCATGTCCAGCAGATGGACCAACGATTGTGGCAGCGCCAGCAGATGGTCCAACAAGGGAAGCAGATCCGCCAATTGGTCCAACGAGGGAAGCAGATCCACCGACTGGTCCAACAAGGGAAGCAGATCCACCTACAGGTCCAACGACAGTAGCGTGTCCTCCAGCTGGTCCTATAAGGGCAGCAGAACCTCCAACTGGGCCTACTACACTAGCGTGTCCACCAGCTGGACCAATAAGACTTGCATGTCCTCCAGCTGGTCCCACTAAAGCGGCATGTCCAGCGGCTGGGCCAATAAGACCAGCGTGTCCTGCAATAGGGCCTACAAGGACGGAATGTCCACCCCATCCAGAAGGAGCGGCGCTGGCAAGAGCCATAGTGGCGAATAGAGCAATAACCTGAAATAGGAGATATATGTAGGATAATTATGCTTAAAATAAGTATCATTATTAAATATTTATACATGTTTAATTATATATAAATTTTAAAAACAGACATTTTAATTTTTTTTATTAAATAAAAAAAATAAACGATTGGAATCCAAATAAGGTTAAATACTAAACCATTTGCCACAAGTAATTTAGAGTGCATTACTTATATTATTATATGCAGTTAAGTATGTAGGTATTGACTTTCTTGGTAAAGGATTTTTATATTGTCATTTTATATAATAAAATATTTAAAATTAATAAAATTAATTTTTTTATTGTATAATAAAATTAATAAACTTACCAAGGCGTTCATAATTGCAAAGTATTTCTATTCCTTCTGGAAGTAGAAGTTAGTTTGATTAAGATTACGATTATGGGCCTATATATAGTAGGTTAACACGCGCTCTCCAGGTTTATGGTCACTAGATCATAAATTTAAAGGTCACCTTATTAATGCAGCTCAAAATTATCCTTTTAATTAGACGTTAAGTTTTGTAAATATGTAATATTAGAACATTTTAGTGTTAAAGATTTTTTTAAATATTTTGGGACAATTAGAGGTCCTAGTCGGAAATATTTTAAAAGTATTAATTTTTTATCATTCTTGCATCACCCTCTTTGTAAATGGTAGCGAAATAACAGTTACCGTAATAGACGTTAATAGGCTGTCATGTAATTAATTTATGTATGCGATAATTAAAACTACTATTTTTATCACTATGTTGCTATTTTTATATTGATTGTATGTTATCTATGCTGTGCCCATTGCATTAATTAAATCTTAATTGATTGTTAACCTATTTTTTATACATACCTTAAATGAGAAAAATAATTTTTGAAGATTCCCTAGATTTCTTTATGGAATTAAGACAAGTGAATTGTCTCAGCTTGTCAATATAATGGTTTTAATTTACTTGTTTCTATATTTTCTTTATTAATTTATTTCGTAGAAACGAGACGTTTTTTTTTCAGTATTTTATTCACTATAAAGTTAAAGACATTATAATTACAAAATTTTGGGGATGCACTAATTGCAAATATATTAAGATTATTATTATTATAATTATTACTAATGCTCATCATAGTTCTACTCAGTTAAACATATTAACATTTAAATAGTATAAGTGCAGTCATGATCATATAATTTCCCTTAATTTGCAGGAGTATAATTTTTACTAATTAGCTAAATACTATAATCTAATTTGATTATCAATATCTTATTGTCTTAATGGTAAGTGAGATTTATTTAATTAAATAAAAAATAAACGGCAACGCGATCAATTAAATGATTTAAGCCGCGAACTCAATTTACGTGAACAAAATGGTGAGACCGACAAAACATTTAATACATTAATGCCAATGCATCAATAGTGAAGTCAATCCGTAATCAAAAAACTGAACATATACTTTCATAACGCCGGTAGCATAAGATCTAAACTTGACAATATTAAATGTAATGTAAATATATGTATGTATCATGTTATAATCTTGGTGGAGACATGGTTAGACTCAACTATTAGTAACAGTGAGTTAGGCTTTCATGGATTCTTTATATTTAGGTGCGACATAACCTCATTTACTAGCACTAAATCTCGCGGAGGTGGAGTATTAATTGAAGTCCGATCAAACTTGATAAGCAACGGTATAAATGTATCAACTACAACAGAAGTCGTATTTTTTCAAGTAGGAACTGATTTGATTATATCTGCGGCTTATATACCTCCTGGATCTAATTTGGCGACGTATCGAGACTATTGCACATCTGTTGATAATATTTACGACCAGTATGAAACCAGTATAAATACATTTATAATTAGTATTTTATGTGGGGATTTTAATTTACCAAATGCTAAATGGTGCTTAGAGACAATTTCAATTTTATCAGACGATTACCTATCTACTCATGCGCAATTGCTAGCGGAGTGTCTCGAATATTATAATTTAGCTCAAATGAATCCAACTCCTAATAATTGAGGCATTTTTTTGCATTTGACGTTTTCAAATATATCAAAGTTAGAATTTACTCAAGATCCAATCACCTCACCTAGTATTCATCATGTTGCTTACACCATTGTATTACATTGCACTGATAAATCGGAAGATCTTGAACTCGATAGAATCGTTTATGATTTTAATTTAGCTAATTATTTTGGTATCATCCTATTTTTATCGAATATAAAATGGGATGAACACTCAAATGATGTTGACATAAATATTGCAGTTGAAACTTTCTACAATATCGTTGAATATGCAATAAACAAATACGTTCCTTTAAAACGGATTAGGTCTTCGTCTTACCCTAAATGGTTCAACAAGAATCTCATCAACTTGATTCGACTAAAAAAGGAAGCTCATACACTATACAAAGCTAGTGGTCTATTAGATAACTTTGTAAAATTTCAATCAATGCAAGCTCAATGCAAGGATCCCCACGACAGGATTTCTGCTAAGTACCTGCAGGACATTGAAGGCAGGATAAAAATTAACTCAAGTTTTTTTTGGAAGTTTGTGAACGAGTCAAGGAAATCTGGTGGTTATCCTAAATGTATGCGCTTTAATGGAAAATGTAGTAACTCGGGACAAGGCTGTGTAAATTTTTTTGCGAAATACTTTTCTGAAGTGTATGTTAAGTCATGCGAGCTTTCATTCAAAAAGCACTGTTAATGTTGCTGATTTTTAATGCCATACAGTTACTACCCGATTAATGTAATTCAGGACCAGATAATTTACCTACTTACTTTATAAAGCGTTGCATATATTCCATTTGCACTCCTTTATATACCGTGTGTCCCGTTTGAAGACGCATCATAGGGAATTCCCATGTAAAATTTTCAATTGCAGTTTGTATCTCTATTAGTGAATGAAAATGATCAGAATAAAATTAGAACGATTCCTATACCTACTAAAGATATTTTAGAGGTTTTATTTTTGTTTCATCTTCATTTTTAGTCAAAATATACATTAAAATGTGTAAGCAAATATTTGATAATAAGATCCTCAAAATAGTAGTTGCTGTGAAAAGTCAGTGCTTGTCATCTAAATTGTATAACCTACAAATAAATAATTAAACTCAAAATGAGCCCTTACAACACAGAAAGAAAAGTTCAGTGCTTTGAAAAGTCAGTGTATAACATCTAATCTAAAATTACAGATGGCGAGTTCAAAGGCACAAATTCATTATCCTTGTTGAAACGAGTTAACTCAAAGGTATAATTGCCCGAAACAGAATAAAACTCATTTTAGTATTTCTCATTTATTTTGTACAAAATTTTAAAACCGCATCCAGTTAAATTATAATTATTATACTAATCCAAATTTAGAAAAAATACTTATGCAAAGAATAAACATAAAGTGAAACCGATATTTTACAATATGAAGATTGTTTTGAGACCATAGACGATTATTTTCAGACACCAAATAGAAAGTACATGCATCTGTAAAACACACACTATTTGGAAATCTCTTATTCTCGTTACACTTTTCCATAATAATTTAACAAAATTTAGATCTTGAATCAGGATCCACTGCTTAGTTCTTTATGATTTTGGCTTTTATAGGGTCGGTAACTATAAGCTAACACTTGATGTTAGATGTACTGTTATCCTTGTAACACATTTGTTACAGTTGCTTCAGATTTCCTCCCTTTATTCCTAACAATATGCTCATCGTTTACACAACTATTATCCTCAAATTTCTGATATATTCTAATAATTGTTGATTGATACAGCACTGGACAGTTTTCAAAATTTTTACTAAATAAGTCGCAAATGTCCGCCAAAATTCAATTTGATGATCTGAACTTTTTCTTTTGTGGTGGCTTTTGTTTGTGGCTTAATCAATTTAGATGACAAACACTGACATTTCATAGCAAGTACTATTTTGAGG
>CAXAKX010000220.1:0-25666 GCA_963969525.1 Ontholestes murinus
CCAATTTCAAACCAAAATATTCCGTTAAAAATTCCCTAATCCTCTCTGATCACCTAAAAACCATAACTACCCCGAAAAATTCCAAACTTGTATCCTTTGATGTTACCAACATGTTCTCCAATATTCCCACAGATGAATGCCTGGCAATAATTCAAAATATCTTAGATAAATTAAATATTGATGTTGTCACAAAAAACGAACTTTATCAAGCGTTTGATGTCTGTGTTAAACAAAATTATTTTCAATTTGAAAACAAATTCTATAAACAAAATACAGGACTTGCAATGGGATCTCCTTTAAGCCCCCTCCTTGCCGATCTATTCATGGCACATATCGAAGACCAAATATTCATTTCGGAACTTGCCAAAAAACATATATCCTTTTGGTATCGATATGTGGATGACATAATCGCATGTTTCCATGGCACCTCCCGTCAGTTAACCCAATTTTTAAATTTTTTAAATAATATTCACCCCAAAATTAAATTTACACTTGAATGTGAACATAATAACCAAATAAACTTTTTAGATTTAACACTAATTCATAATAATAATAAAATAGAATTCAATATCTATAGGAAAACAACTAATTCTAACTCCACCATCCCATTCCACTCCAATCATCCTCTGTCACACAAACTAGCATCCTACCATTCAATGATTCACAGAGCATTTTCCATTCCACTTTCCAATGTTCACCTAAATGAAGAAATAAATAAAATCTTATCCATTTCAAAAATGAACGGTTTCCCCACAAACTTAATCAAATCATTAATCAATAAAAAACGATATAAAACCACAATGACTCACATTTACCCAAAAACACAAACTTTAGAAAATACAAAATTCATTTCACTAACCTATTTTGGCAAAACATCTAACAAAATAGCACACATTCTCCGCAAACAGAATCAACAAATTGCCTTTAGACCATCTGCAAAGCTATCAAATATTTTGTTCAACTCAAAGGACAAAATTGACCACACAAAAAAATCGGGTGTATATGAGATACAGTGTTCCGAATGTAATAGTGTCTACGTAGGCCAAACTGGACGCAGCCTGGAGAAACGATATTCGGAACATTTCCGGGCTTTCAGACTGCAGCAGAACCACAGCACATTCGCCAACCATATTTTAGAAACGAAACATCAATTCCCGGAGATTAGCAAGGTTAAAATTTTGCACAGCTGTACAAAAGGTTCGAGGCTAAACCTATTAGAAGCGGCCGAAATTTATAAACGCACCAGAAATCCCGAAATTAATCTCCTCAACGAACAAACGGACCTAATCTCCACCCCGCTCTTTAGGCAGCTCCCGGCAATCTAATTAGAAATTCGTAATTTATAATCCGTCACCCTCATTTGGAAATTTTCACTAATCTCTCGCCGGTATAAATGTACTTCCTCAGCAATTTTGTACTCACTTGATAATGACTGTAACAGGTCGAAACTTAAGTCGTGATTTTTGTATATATGTAAACCATATTACAATAAATTAATTGTGGTAAAAACATAGTAAGTGTTTCAATATGTGTTTAAATTTGGATTACCACCTAGTAACGGTCACAACCATCATGAATTTAAAGTTTCTAAAATAATTTTTTTAGTAGTATGTGGAAAAATAAATATAGATGGGCAGAAAGACCTACGGTCGATAGCCCAGACAGTGACGGACTAACACTAATCATAATGTATATATGTAGTTTTGTAAATATGTTACTGTAATAAAGATGTATATATAAATATAGATTTACGAGCAAACAAAATTGGTCTGAGCAAGCAAATTTTAGGAACACCCTGTATAACATGGTTCTCGTGGTCCGATCAAAGTGACAAATTGTCTAAAGAATTTACTTGATGTTTGCTTATGCTGTACTAAATTGCAGCACTCTACCATGAACCGTATTGAAAATATTTAGAAAAATGTGTTAAAATTTCCTAACTTTGATGGCCTGTATCTTGGTAATTTAAAGGCTTTTATAATAATTAAATCAACAAAAATGTACTCCTTTTAAACTAAAAATCAAAAACACCACACCGCAAATATCGATTTAAGGACAAGCGGAAGATAAACAAAAGGAGTCTTTTTGGAGTATGTATTTTATGTATACATGTGTAAATAAATGGACCATTTAAAAAATACTAGTTGTTACTATTTCTTGTCAAAATGTCATATGGAATATTTTTCTTTGCTTTTCTTATATTAATAAAAATATGAAGAAGTATAATTATTTTATTGCACAAAGGATCACATTTATATTTCAATTGTGCTCGCGTTTTACAGGTTAGAACAATTACCTAGAATTTAAAATATGAACTTCCGGTAATAAATCTAAGACCGCATGACGTGCAAGCCTAAGTCCACCTATCTAGTTCCCAGTTGTGTCTTTGAACTCATTTGTATCGCGTTCATTATATTCACAAAAGGTCCTCACGCCCTCGTAACCCTCATACCCTTAGACCAACATTACTCTCCCTGTCTCCTTCCGGGACCAGTGCACGGCGCATTTGATACAAATCATAGCACATGAATTACACAGGTACATAACAAATCCAGACCACATTCCTAATTACTCGTACAGTCCATACAAGGATTACATCATAAAGCACACGCGAGTTTTTATTTATGAATGATTCATGCATATCCTTAAAAAAACCTGAAATATTGTATAATGCTAAAATGAATAAAGGGAGAATTTTTCAGTGTAATCAATCAAATTTCGCAATTTTCCGTAATGTTCGAGGGTGGAGGATTTGAAATATGGTAAAATTCAAATCATGTTTTTCTAATGGTGATATGGAGCATGCGAGTTATACTGTATTTCTATAAATTAATTACCTTTTTATAATGTTTGAACTGAACATAAAATGACATTCATTAATATTTCCTTAACTTATTTTTAAAATTCACCGGAACAATTAAATCAATTTCATACAAATTTAAAAGAATGAATAAGTACTAATTATTAAAAAAACATTAATTACTTCTATAAATATTTAAAAAAAATATATAATTTATTAACTTATAAATTTGATAAATTTATAAATTTATCAAATGTTACATTCAGCGAGACATAACAATCCTTTTTATCACAAAACCCCAATTACAGTCCTTATATTAATGACAGAGCCACCAAAACAACCTTAGTAGTAGAGTCCAAAATTGCTTCAAAAAAGACACAAGAACCCCTTATTCCCAGAGCACAAGTCTCCAATGTAATAAAATCATTTTCAAAAAAATCCTTCTCTGACTCCTCAATTATTAAATGTATTTAATCAAAAGCTTCACTTAATGCCTTAACAATAATGATAGCAGACAAGTCAAATTCAATTATTGTTCTGGAAACAGAAAAAATCTGTGTCTGTGTATATGTGTGTCTGTCGGTGGGGGCTGTATCTCAAAAACAAAAGATCCTTTTGAGCTGAAACTTTAAACTTAAGGTTATATCTTTAAAAACTGGAACTGAAAAGCTTTTGGTGAAAAACGGGAAGTGGATGTTTACTCGAGGCATAACAACCAAGGGTATAACGTTTTTCGTCGTACTGCTAAATTCATAAAAAATGAAACTTGAATGTGTATAATTCACAATACTAAAATCGCCGATGACGCCGATTCAATTTTAGTTACGGTCAACATAAAAATCACACATATCGTTTCCGTAACAACCAATTACAAATGACATTTTATCTGTCAAGGGGCAGGAAATGGAGAAAGAGGTTTTACTTCCAGCGAAAATATTGACCCGAGCTAAGCAAAAAAAAAACAATTAATAACATACACCCTAAAATTAAATTCACATTGGAATGCGAACAGAATAACCAAATTAACTTTTTAGAGTTGACCTTGGTCCACAGTAACAATATAATATTTATAGGAAACCCACCAACGTAAATTCCACCATTAATTCTAATCACCCTCTGTCGCACAAATTAGCTGCTTAAATAGCAAAAATTAAGGTTTTCCAGTCAACTTAATTCAAAATTTAATTAATAAAAAACCTTACCAAAATACTACGACCCACATTTATCCTAGACTTCCAAATTCAAACAAAGATCCATTCATTACATTAACCTATTATGGTAATCACGCGTTAGAATTTCAATTTCATGTACGAAATTCAAAATCTAAAAATTTTACACAAATGTTCAAAAGGTACAAAGCCTAATCTCCTGGAATCCGCGGAAATTTTCAAACGTAGTAATAATCCCCTCATTACCTGTTAAACGAGCAACCGATTTAGTTTACACCGCTTTTCAAAATTTTATAATATCTTTAATCTTAATCCTTTGCACCTATTCACCGTAAATCGTTTTGCTTCCCTTACTTAATTTTCAAGATCTATTTTAATGTAATTTTTTCGTTAATTTTTTATTTTGTTAATTTGATAATGACCGTCAAAACTCGAAACTTAAGTCGTGTATATTGTAACATATTTATATATTATAATAAATTATAGTAGTTAAAAACCTAGTAAGTGTTTTATTCACTGTTCAAATAAAAGTACATTTTGTCTATAAAAAAATAACACCGTGGTTCTACGGAAAATTCGTAAACAAACAGCGCTTTTGAGAATTAGACAAGACTATTCCACTCCTATTGTATGTAGCCAATGAAAATGAGGCATGTGATATTTTTTAGCCAATCACGTCAATTTTTAAGTGAATAAACACCAAGTTGCTGTTTATTCACCTGAATAACCTGAAGTTAGCTATTTCCCGACAAATGAATTGAATTAGCCTTGATAAAAAAGCGAAAAACGTTGTTTCTACGTATGTCAGTTGCAAGTAGGTTATAAAATCAAAAGGTTTGGTAACACTTAATCATCCATAATAAATGCGACGGTGACAAGTTCTGCACCAAAAAATCAAATTTAAACATGATCGTGTGTTTGGAAACGATTTGAAGAAATCTGCGCCGATAAAAACTACCAGTTGTTAGCAAAACTTTAATGGAAACTCTTACCGCGATTATGATGACTGGGCGTATAATATAAAGAAGGTAAATGCAAATGATTATAAGGGAGGTGTTATTCAATCAATGTCGAATTTTTCGACCAAAATACTGCAGGAGATATATCATAAAAATTTTAATATAAACATTGAACCATTCACCGATATTCGTTTCAAGTCGTGGAATAGTCTTTCCAAATACCATTCGTGATGACAATTAAATCGGAATAAATTTTGTTTTTAGCGCATTCAAGTTTGTTACTTAATCGCGACTTTTATTCGAGCAACTGATACAAAAAATCACTCGCCTAGCGGCTCGTGATTTTTTCGTGACAGTTGCTCTCATTAAAATCGCTAAGCAACAAACTTTCATGCAAAAACAAAATTTATTCGAGTAAATTGCCATCACTTATGGTATTACTTGTGATTATTGTTAAAAGGTTTTAAATATTACATTAAACCAACCATCACCAAATCATAAATCTACAAGGTAACTGTTTGGTACAGATATAGCCCTTTTATAATTAAAAACAACTTTTCGAAAAGCAATGTTATTTGAATTTCAGCATTACGAGTAATATGTACCATAGACCAGTAAACCAAATGACGAAATGAACGTTTGCTAAGAACATTCACAAGAAATAGAGACAAAGAGTAAAACTGTTGCCGATATCTCTATTTAAAAGTATAATAGCAAAATTCCTTAATTATTGTTCCCCATCAACAACAACCACGCTCCGCTTTCGATCTATTTTGTATTTTATTAGCGCAGCGCAATTGGAGACAGCGAATCGTTTTTTTTAAGTTTTTGATAAGAGGATAATAAACCCCAGTTATTAGGGTACTGTCGGACTCCTACCGACTAAAACTTTCCCTCCGGGGATCGTTATTGTGACTAGTCCAGGACCGAAAGGTCTTTTCTAGTCTGATCTCAAACGAAATGATCGCTATGACTTTGGGGGATCCGGTTGTTCTGTGTGCTACTCTCCTCTAAAGGAGTAACGACTCCGAGTGTATTGCGCTCACTCAAAGTTTTAGGGTGCTGTATCTTGCTTAGTTTTGATCCAATTTTAATAAGCATAAAAAATAGAAATAGATACTGCGAAGGTATTCTAAGCAGCATTGATGTTGTACAATCATGGGTTTGAGTAGAAGATCTTTTTATGAAGAGAACTCCGCCCGTCCTCCTTTCGACTAAAATTTTGTGTATATTTTCATTTATTATAATATATATTTTGTATTTTTTGTGAGAAAGGAGTACAAAGATATTAATAAAATAATAATAATAATAAATAAATAAATTAAATCATTTTTAAAGGACTTTAATATGAACTTAACTGATATATTTTCTTGTATCCTGTTTTTGGCAAATGACGATCAACTTTCTTTTTTCAAATTGCACTGTATATATATTTTGTATTGATCCGCAAGTAGATGTTTTCTGAATATGATTCTGTAAACGTTTTTATCCATTTATCAAACCAAAATCGAGAAATTGAGGATTTTTTGAAATAAAATTAAAAATCAAGTACCCATAGTACACAATACACAAAGCCTATTCCAAATGTCATAAGTGATAGTGTCAGCCATTGGTACAATATTGCAATTATTTTTAATAATTAATGCCCTCGGCAATGAATTCAGTCACCCTAAAAAAACGACCTTAGAGTTTGGGATGATTTTCTGGTCTTCAGTAAAATCCGAAATGCGACTTAATAGAATGTTTTCCACTAGTCTGTCTAAGACACTCAGCAAGCTAATGGGGTGGTAACTCGATGGGAGTAGTTGAGATTTTTCCACCTTTAGGATACTTACCACAGAATCTAGCTTCTAGGCGTATGAAACATAACCCAAACGCATTGCGGCGTTAGTTATGTTGAGGAACGCGCATCTACCCTTTCGGGCGAGGTATTAAACCATCGCGGTGCAAATTCCGTCGATTCCCGGAGCTTTGCGGATTTTGAGCTGTTTTATTAGCTTATTTTAGCTCTTCCGAGGTGGCCGGTTGACTGGTCAGTCTGCGGTTGTTGCGATTATTAATGTAGAACGCGACGGTTGTTAAAGTCGTCATTACCGCCAGGATTTAGGCTAAATTGGTGCTCGAGAGAGTCCGCGAGTACTTCTGTTTTGTTGATATTGGTGAAAATATGAGCATTCGTACCTTATTTAGCATGACTTTGTCATTTGAGCATCCGAACAAACTTCCAAAGAGAGTTTGGGTGTTCATCAACTCGAGGCGACGTTCCTAGCGGTTGTTTCTTAATTGACGCATTTCGTCTCTGACTTTGAGCGCAAGAGAGACAAGGAATCGAGTTTTAATATAGAGTATTTAATTCTCCGAGTTAACCATTGGTTAAGATATCACCGTAAAGGTGCCATCAATTGTCTAAACACTACACTGATAGTGATCTAGTGCAAAGGTTAGACAATAGATGGCACCTTTATGGTAATATCTTAGTAAATCCATTAATCAAATAATAACATTCACATTATTATTAAAGAAATTTAAAAGCCTAACACAAACCCTAAACTACTAAAATTACATGAATAACTTTGTAAGAATCAAACTATAAGTATATTATTTTGCTACAGCTTGTAGAAACGATGTTTGTTTTTGGGTGTATAATCAACATAAATGACACTGTTCTATCTTTTCTTCATTCTTTATTTTCATTTTCATTTCATTTTTCGTTTTCCTTGAAGACAAAAACGAGAATCGTTAATTAGAACGATTTTAGAATTAATTAACATCCATTCCCAAATACACCGTCAAAAATTTTATAGATGTTTTACAAAAAATTATCAATATTAAAATTCTCTCAAATTATTCACTTATATAATTGGACGTAAGACAATAGCAATAATCGATACGATGAAAAAAATGTTTAGCTCTAATGGTACTAATTCCTTTATTGTATCTGAACTCCTATGATTTTTCGAGGTATTTTTAGAATAAAATTATTTTCAATTTTCCGCGCTCTTTAAAACTAAGAGGAGTGGCCGAGGCGATAATGGCTGCCTGACTAACCTCCGAAGAGAGAATTATTTGAACTCAAATAGCACTCATATTATGTAAACTAAATGTGAGTTTTTCAAGAAGTAAAAAATGTTGAAACAACTATAATCTTATTAATTAATTAATCCTAAACCTTTTAATTAACATTCCCTTTTTAAAAATGTAAGTTTAATTCACACGCATCTCCAAACGTCCTATGTAAAGAAATATCAACTAATTACCCCACTCATATTTCTCCAAATCTTACAAATATTTCGTAGATTTTAAATATCTTCCAAATCACCACATTATTCAGAATCAACCACTTCTTCTCAAACTTCATTAAACAAAATATAAAATAAGCAAAAATAAAGAATGAGAAATGGATTTATTTCCTTACTTCTAGGATCTGTTAAAAGTTTATGTTGGACAAACTGGCAGAAGTTTTAAATGAACATTGAAGGAACATAAAAATATATTATTTAAGGGAAACTAGGTCCATAATTTGACACAACACTAAAGCCTAAAACATATTATATTAAAATCAACAAAAAATTACAAATTTAACAAACCAGGTGGTTTATTAAAAACATTACTTAACTTCATAGCAATAAACAAAATAATTGTTATTATATTCTATAAAATTATTGTTCTAATAATAGTAGATTTTATTTGTATAATTTTTAACGGCCCTTTTTTTTAGTGTTCAACATTTGGTTTGATATATTGGAAATACTAGTGCTTCGCATAATTATTTCATTTTTCAATTTTTTTTTTCTTGATTTTACTAGATGAATTATAAAAATTAAATTTATATTGGCTTAAAAAATATTTTAAATCCTTCTTTTAATAACAATAATTTTTACTTAAGACTACATAGATAATAATTACTTACTTGTTTAAATTGCAATTTCAACACTTGATAATGTCCTGCAAAGGTCGACACTATAGTTGTGTCAAAATTGATAATATTGTAAACTTTGTTTGTGTATATTATACAATAAATAGTGGTATTAAAACTTAAAAATTATTTTCATTTACCTTTTTAAAATGAACTACCTCATAGTAACGGTCGCTACCATCATTATTATTAAATTGCAATAATATTAATGCACTTATTTCTATCTAATAAACTTTAAAATAAATAAACTTTTAAAATTAATGGCGATTTTATTTATAGATGTATAAAAACAGTTTACGGTGGTTTTAACTTCTGCGATTATCTATGTATGGGTTTAATGCGGCGTGTATGATAAACCTCGACGATTGTGCCCTTGGTATTTCTTTGAAACCTCAGTGCGAATATCCCCAAGTGTATTCGATACCTAATTAATCGTTAAAACGAAAACAGCTTCCCTTTCCCAGGGGCTTGTCCGTTTTGGGTATCCCAATAAACCAATTATATTCACGATACAAGAACATGTGTTTCTAAAAAAGGATTTATTTACTGCTGAAATTAATTAGTAATAATAAGTGCATAGTACAATATAATTTATCTAACTACACAAGAGGAATTAAAGCCCATATTTTATGACTATGATGATTTTTAATAATGAATGAATCTCTTTACGTGAGCTACAATTTAAAATTATATCAATTCTGACTTAATTGTATTTGACCACTCAACACTGCACTATATATCAATAGAATCCATTTACTTAAACAAGTCACTTGTTTTTTGTCAAATACTGATGTTCTCTTGTTCTTTGTAACATGTAAGTATAATGTCCAGAAATGTAACTTATGCATTCTCTAATTATTTGAATAGTTCATTATTTGACAATGATAGGCTGAAGTTGTCGAAACTATATTAACAAGTGTTATTAAAAATGATATCAAAAAGGTTTTTGCTTTACTTTGAATGTACAAAATATATTACGAATTAAAAGTCTCCATAGTTACTTTTACTTATCAATCTTTTAATTTGATATATTGGATTATAAATAAGAAATTCAGTCATTTTAAAGTTTCGGGGGAGTAATAAACTGATTCAATTTCATAACTTGCTCTTAAAAATAAATTGTTTGGTGTAACTTCTGTTGTGGAACATGAATAGTCCATGTTATAATTAATATTACTAATTAAAACCTTATTCAAGGTTTTAGTAATTTTCCGCTAGTTTATTGGATTAAGAATGGTTAGCTAATGTATAGATATGTTTGATGATATGAATAGAATTTTTAATTCACCGGATACAAATTTTTAACAAATATATCTATTGCTATTTTAATTTCCACGACTAAATTAATTTTTATCACGAAAATTTTTATATTGAATGTGTGTAAAAACGCTTATAATACATTACATACAGGTTCATGAAAGTCGTGTATTCTTTTCCAAGTTTTTAAGTTATGATCTAGGAGAAAAATTTGTCATTATGGGTTTACTGGAATTTAAAATATACCCTTTTTATTACTTATTGTTTAATATATTTATTCAAAATAAATTGTGCAATTATATCTTGCAAAATGAAAGGGCCAATCAGTTTTATTGCATAATAAACAAATTGATTCTATATGTATCCTCCTTATACTGACTAGTCATATCGTTTTTAGTAGCTTATGAATATAATACCTAAGATATTAGTCTACAGTCAGATCAATTTTATCAATGAAACATGGATTTGTACCAAATCTTTTGTATGCAATTTTTATTGAATGTCTTGGAAAATAATAATCAAGTTGACACCATATGTTTAGACTTTTCTAAGGCTTTACTGATTTAAGAGTACTTTTGATCTTTGCATTCTGCATAATAAATTCCAGTTAGTAAAAATAAATAATTTCACTGCCAACTCAATTTATATTAGCTCGGAAGTTCCACCGGTGGCCTTATATTGTGTCCCTTATTCGTTGATGACATTAACAAAATGACAGTGTTATACGCTAAAAGTATGAAGACTTCTAATAATAAAAATAATAATAATAATAATAATATTTATTTACGGGAAACCCCATTTTACATATAAATACATAATAGTAACATAAAATAAATTACATATAAACTACAATTAACTACACTCAAGTTTTTAACCGAGTCAACACATTTGAAAGAAGTTAAATGTATGACATACTCAACATGTAATGAACGCACATTTCTAAAAAAAAGAAATTGAAACACACTTATCAACATTTAAAAACAATTTATTAATAACACACTAACGGACAACACTGTATATAGTTATAGTTAGAAAGTTTATAGAAAAAAAGAAAATGAAATCTCGTATTGCCAACTTACGCAGCCAAACATAGTGTTAAAGTACGATTTATTATTAATGCTGAAACCTCTATTATTAATATACATTAAAAGCCGCAATACGTTTAATGGCGAGAAACAATATATAAATATTAAAGGAGTTAAATTTATATATTATAAAGTTGGTAATGTAAAACGTTGGGCTTTAATTTAATTAGCAGCCATAGATTTTACGATTGTATTCACATTCTTGATTTTATGTAGGGTTTTTCATAATTTTAATATTTCATACTTGTAATAGTTAAACTTAAACCATTTATTATAATTAATACATTTTGTAAGCTTTCAACTCTATTTCTCTATTGTGTACAACTTACTAATGTATTTATAATTTATAAAATACCTCTTATACAACAGAAATCAAACTATACAAATATTACAAATCATACAGCTTTACTCCGCCTAGTTTTTAAATTACAAATTACATCAGTTAAACAAATCCTATTACCTTTGTTTCATTACAATATTTAGAAGCTCATAGTATATTATCCCTCCATTAATATTACTACAATAATGTTCAGTAATATTTACTCAATATTTTTTAACATAGTTTAGTTTTCATTTAATATTTGTTTCTTTTTATTTATTTGTTTATTTATTTATTTATGTGTAGTTCGATTCTTTTTTAAAATATTACATCGTTATTATTAATATAAAACATATAATAGATTTAAAAAATATTAAAATTAAAATTAAGATTAAATACATACAATTTTTGCCATTATAGTCAACAATTAATATTATAAAAATTCATTTAAGGAGTAATACGGATTTGACAGGAAGAACTTTTTTTACATTTATATTAAATTGTTTTTTTGTTGTACTTGCATTTAACCTTATGCCTAGTGTTGATAACTTATTAATCACTTTTATGCCTATATACTTAGCGCTCTTTTCATATTCGGCCGTGCGATGTTTCGGTATACTCAATGCTGACCCATTGCGAGTAGATTTTACACCAATTGAGTCATTTGTTTCATATTCTTGAATATTGTCGAACATATGCATTGCTACCTTATATAAATATAAAGAAGTCATAATACTCAGTTTTATGAAATATGGTTTGCAGTGTTTTTGCCATGATAGGCTGGCTATTAATCTAATTATTTTTTTCTGAATTTTCAGAACTCTGTGTGTATGCACAGTGCTTCCCCATATTACAATTCCGTATTCCAGGTGGGATTTAATATGTGCATTATAAAATGTAACAAGTGTCCTATCATTAACACATCTTTTTAGGTTTAGTAGCACAAAATGTCCTCTATTGATTTTGTTTATAATCTGATCGACATGACTTCCCCAAGTAAGTTTATCGTCTATAAGTAATCCTAAGTATTTTGTTACATTAGTTACCGGTATTGAACTCTCTGATGTCTTTACTAGTATGCTAGCTGGGTTTTCATTATTATTTGATGAAGTGAATGTCATTACAACCGATTTAAGAGAATTTAGATAGAGATTATTTTGTTGACACCACTGCTCAATTTTAATTGTGGCCATGTTACAATGATTAACTGTTTGTTGTTCATTTTCACCTTCTATAATTATAACGGTATCATCTGCATACTGTTCTAATTTCATATGTGTATTTATAATCACTGTTTGTGATAAATCGTTACTGTATATTAAAAAGAGCAGTGGTGACAATATACCTCCTTGGGGTAAACCGATGTTTGTTATTCGATCATGTGAAGTGTAAGGCACAAATACTTCATTCGGGGTACTTCCCATAATTTGATCATATTGTACTCTATTATGCAAATAACTTTCAAACCATGATAAAGTTCTTTCACACAGACTATACATTTTTAGTTTGCTAAGTAGTAGTTTATGTTCTACTGTATCGAACGCCTTTGTGAAATCATAAAAAATACCTGAAACCTTCCTACTGTTATCTAAATTATCAGCTATATATTGGATTACTTCGTACAATGCTGTTTGTGTGCTTTTTCCTTGCACAAATCCATGATGCGTAGTCGATAGTAGTTGATTAATTGGGAAGTATTCTGTTAATTTGTTACCCATAGCTTTGTCAAATATTTTGGCGAAGATGGATAGATTTGCTATGGCTTTGTAATTTTTGTAATCCTTCCCTTCTCCCTTTTTGTGTATAGGGGTTATCTTAGCTATTTTCAGTTTTTCTGGATATTTTCCTGTCCTAAATGAATAATTAATAATATGTGTTAAAGGATACGCTATAAGGCCTGCCACGTCAAGGAATATCATCTGGTCCTATTGATTTTTTATTAAAAACTGTTTTTATAATTTTTATTATATCATTTTCATTCATTATTGGAAAATTAAAGTTTTTATCTGTCAATTTTTCATTATAATTATCTCTACTTGATTGTTGTTTTTGTATTTTAACAGAATCTACGAAGTAATTATTAAATATATCTGCAATAGAATTTGGATCATTTACCTCATTATTACCAATAGTGAGACTAATTTTATTGTCAGTATGTGATGTATTTTTTGATATATTAATATTGCTTTTAATTAAATCCCAGGCTGCTATTGTAATATTGTGAGATTTTGTAATATGTTCTGCATTGAATTGTTGTGCATATTTTTTATCTCCTTTCCCATATTTATTATTTCAGGTGTTATCCATTTATTTACTAACGTTTTTTATTCTGTTTATATACTATTACCGGAAATGAGTGGTGATAATGTGTAAATATATTTATAAATAAATTAAATTTATCATTAAGATTATCAGAATTAATAATCTCAGAACAATTTTCGTTGAGAAGATATTGGTAAAATTGAATGTAATTTTCTTTAGAATAAAAACGCTTCTTTATTACCTTTTTGGGAGAATATGTCGATTGAGAGGTAATTATTTTAATATTTATAACATCCTGATCCGAGATATGGTTTTTAATATTATTGCATATAACCCTCTGATGGTTAGTGAATATATTGTCTAATAGTGATGTTCCTCGGGTAGCTTCATACACTGTTTGTTTCATACCTTATGAATGAAAGGTACCTATGAAATTTTTCACTTTCTGTGTTGATTTTTCCTGTAAATTTATGTTAAAGTCCCCACAAACGAAAATATTTATGTACTTTGTTTGCATTTGATTTAGAATATTGTCTAATTACTTACAATTCATAGTTACTACTTGGGGGATGATAAATGGATACTATTGCGCTTTTTTTACCTTCCAAATTTAACGAAGCCGTTGTGTTGTGCATTCACAGACTGCCTCCACGGATGCATCTGCAATATATATTGAACTAACTTCCATGTCATTCCGGGCATATATGCAAACTCCTCCTCCAATTTGTTTTGTCCTACAATAGAAATTTATTAATTTATAATTATCAATATTAAACAGAGAAATTTCATAATCATGTAGCCCAGGCATGTGCAACGTACGGCCCGCGGGCCGGATCCGGCCCCTGACTTCATTTTATCCGGCCCGCAGCACAATTTTCAAATCTCACTAAACCTGGCCCTTGAAAATTAAAAAATATATGTATTCTTAATAATTTTCATATAATCTAAGTATCATAATTTTTTATAGGTATCATAAAGTTTTGTACTGTATTTAGTCAACTCAGCATTCAGTGTATGCAATAAACAGGGAAAACCCCGTCTTATTTGCACTGGCTGTAAGTATGTTGATTAGTGAAAGAAGAATCAGCAGAGCAAAATCACGAAGTTGTTTGTAGTAAGGCACAGCTGTTTCTAAATTCATACAATTTAATATAATCTTTAAAATGACATTAGAGAAGAGAAGAAAAGTTGATATTGAAATAAGTGTTTTTCAAGATAAGTGGACTAAAGATTACTTTATTATTATGCAAAAAACAAGCCAGTTTGTTTAATTTGCCTCGAAAGTATATCAGTGGTAAAAGAATTTAATTTAAAACGCCACTTTACATAAAAACATTCTAGTTAAAGTAATCTCAATGGGCAACAAAGGAAAGATAAAATAATCCATTTGAAAAAATGTTTATCTGCGCAACAGACTCTTTTATTTATGCAAATGTATTGTACGAGCAAGTTTTATAATTAATGAAAAAACTGCAAAGCATTCTAAACCTTATTCTGAAGGTGATTTTGTTAAAGAGTGTCTTAGTGCTGTCGTTAAAGAACTATGTTCTGAAAAGAGCGACGATATAGAAAAAATAAGTCTTTCTCGCTGGACTATAACAAGACGTATCGATGATATGGCCAACGATATCAAATCAAACCTTAAGTTACGTGCGTAGCAGAAGTTTGAGGCATTTTCAATTGCTCGATGAGAGCACATATACTACCGATACCGCACAATTAGCTATTTTTTATTCTCGGAGTTGATATTAAATTTAATTACATAGAAGAATTGTCGGCTCTTTAACACACGAGGAGAAAACATTTTCGAAGAAGTAAATGCAGTTTTTGATCAATTTGAGCTTAAATGGGAGAATCGAAGTGGAATTTTTACTGATGGTGCTCCAGCTATGGTTGGTTCTAATTTAGGAGTTGTCAGTAGAATTAAATTGGAACTATGTAGCAGGAATATTGACACTGAAGATTTTAGTGTATTTCACTACATTTTACATCAACAAAATTTTTGTGCAAAATCGATCAAATTTACACATAAATTTCATTAAATCAAGAGCACTTCACCACCATCAGTTCCAAACATTTTTAGAAGAACTGCAGTCTGAATTTGAAAATTTCACATTTTATTGTGAAGTGCGCTGGTTAAGTAAAGCAAAAATGATAAAACGATTTTATGATTTCTTATGAAAGATGAGGTATTTGTTTGAATGGATATGAAAGAAAAACCTGTACAAGAGCTAAAGAACATAAATTGGGTCTGCGATCTTGCATTTCTCGTTGATGTAACAAGTCATATGAATGAATTAAATACAAAGTTGCAAATCCAAGAACAACTTGTTCATGAACTGTATGGTCACGTCAAGACATTCCAAAATAAATTAAGACTTTGGGAAAATCAGCTCTGAACAGGGAATACCTATCATTTTCCCACTCTTGCAATGTTTTGCTCCCCATTTGATGAGGACATAAAAAGAAGCTCCATTTTCATTGCAAGTGGAACTTATTGAATTTCAAGAAAAATCCGATCTTAAGGCGATTTTAGAGACACGCCGTTAACCAATTTTTATAAAAAATATTTACCAACCGATAAATTTCCAAATCTTGCAACTTTGGCTCGGAAAAATGTCATTATTTTTAAGTACATACAAATGTGAGCAGCTATTTTCGAGAATGAAGTTTGTTAAATCAAAAATACGTACAAGATTAACAGACTCATATTTGGAGAAACCTCTGCCTGTTGCGACATCCGATATTTCACCAAATATTCATTATTTGGTGAAAAATATGAAGGCATAATTCAACTAGCTTCAATTTTTATATATTTTTTAAATTTTTTTTATGACAGGGTAGAAAGACCTACGGTCGATAGCCCAGACACTGACAGACTAACACTAAACATGCTGTATATATGTTATTTTTGTAAATATGTGTTACTGTAATAAAGATGTTGTATATATATGAAGGCACAGTCTTTCCATTAAATATGTTTGTACTTGTTCAGTTTAATTTATTTTGTGAAAGCCAGTTCTAATAAATGACTACATATATATATATATATATATATATATATATAAGTTATAGTTTTGGTGTTGGCAAACACGTTTTTAAAAAGGGTTGATTTTTATTATTATACAACGTTACTACACGAATGGATACAGATTTAACGGATGCGACTAACTCTAAGTAACTACTATTATGAATACTGGATTACGAATGCTGTCTTATGATCTAATTACTCTTATTTATAACATAATTTTAAATACTAAGCATAATAAAATGTGTGGGCGTAATAAGTGCGCATTAAGATACAATATAGATATTATAAGAACAAATCTATTGTTAATTAATAATAAAAGTCCTTGTGTAGCCGCCAGGTTACTCCTATCCCCCTAGATTCGACATACCCCTGGGGATGGATCGATGTCTGAAGCAAATTTCACTTTATTTTTATTAAATCGTCTGTAGATGTAAACTGCTACACAAATTATTATTGTTATATATAGTATGATTGTTCCTACACTAGGTTTAACCGAAATGTACTCTTCAGGTGCAATTGGTATGTGTGAATATATCGGAATGTCTTCTAATTTTAGTCTATTTAGTTGTATAATGAAGTTTTTAACATTAGCACTGTTCATTTTAAGTTTTGCAGCACTCACTATTAGGGCGCTTCCCGAAAATGTTTCAAATTTAGGGATTTCATAGTTTTTGTAGATCAAGCTGCACTGGTCCACTTGGATGAGGTAGATCCCACGTAGTTGCCGGGCTTCTTCGTGATCTGGACATTTTATCCTTAGTTCTTCGTTGTTGGTAAACACGGCCAAAAATTTATTACTATCCGGTACTTTTTCTAAGTGATTCTTCTGAATTTCCAATTTTGTGTATTTACAGTCCTTTAAGTCTCCGTTTAATAGTAAATTTGTTTCACAGTTTCCTTGATAATTTAGAATAGGATTGCTACTGCACTGATAATGTTTCTTGCCGCTAAGACACAAGTCATTTAGAGGCCATATAGTTTTATCAATTTTTGAATGAAATATAAATTTAACGTTTGGAATTATTGTAGCGAAATCTGATTCATACTTAGTAGGAATGGGATGCATCATGTATAGATTAAATGAATTTTCATAATTTATCGGAAGGGAAAGGAAATAGTGAATTTTTGATTTTTCGATTTTACAATTGACGGTGATTACCGATTCAAAATCTAAAATATTTTCAGGTTTCAATTCGAAAGGCATTTCTTCATTATAGTGTGTAGAGATTTTAAGCAATTCATCATAGAGATCTTGTGGTTTAATTATATCTGGACTTAATATTTTTAGTTTACAAAATGTCAATGAATTTAGAATATCTTGTAGTATTTTTCCGATAGTTCCGTAAAGTAATATTAATTGGTTATAAAGGTCCTTCGCGAACAGGACGTGCTGATGGTCAATGTCTTCTCTTAGTATAGTATATAATTGCATGATTCTAGATTCCAATAAGTTTTGGTTATATGATATATCTTTTATTGTACTATTAAAGTTTTCAATAATTTTAGTATTTACACTATATCCGAATTTTATTTGATTCTGGAGACTGTTTTGATTTTTCTTTAGATGTTTCAAAACTTCATTAATTCTTTTATCGTCGTAAGCGTCCATATTTCCACTAATACTTTTAATTATTGAGCCTAATCCGTTTATTAATCCTCTTTTTGTTCTTTTTGTTATAACATTTATCTGTATGGCTTCAATTTTTGAAATGATATCTTTTCTAATATGCTTCAGGAGATTATCGTAATTTTGGAAATCTCGTTTATATTTTGTTATATTGTTTACGGTGTCCGTAAGGAATTCATATTGAAAATTTAGTTTATTAAATTCATCATATATTGGCTTTAAATCATAAATATGTACGATTACGTGTTTACTTTTCTCTAGCTTCGCATTTCCTAAATTTATCGGTAATATACCGGCATTAAAAGTTATGTTCTTTATTTCGAACCCTAATATTTGTGCTATAAACAGCAACCTGGAATAAATAATTTGAATTAGTTTTCGTTAATATAAATTTTAACTTGAATATTTGAATTTCCGAATAGGTAATTTATCATTTGTTTAACAATATTGTATTCTAATTTATCAAGACCACAACCTAGTTTTGGTATAGCTAATTTTTTAATATTATTATCTGAACAAAATTTCTTTAAGGTGAGAAGGGTTCTAAAAAGGTTTTTGTGTGTGGGTTTATCAAAATATCTTTGTTTAGTAATTAAATATATAATAAATTTATTATTGTCTTTAAGAAAACATAATGAAGTGACTTGGGGTTTTTGTTTAATTAATTATTTCTTTCTACCGAATTTATTTTTAAACTCTAACGCTATTCCAGCACTCATCTTTAAATCTTGGCTTACACAGTGGGCCAATGAAAAAAAAATCTTTTGGGGCATTGAAAATACTATCATTTATTTCTGTAATATTATCGTTTATTCCATTGTCATTGTTTGTGTCAAAGTATTTTTTAAAACTATCAAAATTTAATATTTCTTCTGTATTTTGTCGAGTTACCCTGGGCCTTTTTATGTTTGAAATATGAATTTTTTCGACCTGGTTGTGATGTCTTTGTTCAATTTCTGCGGTTTTATGGTCTGGATTAATGGTTTTTAATTTTTCCTTTTTATACTTATCCTTAGTTTTGGATTGTTTCTGTTTATTTTTTACATAAATAGTTCCGGAAATATTTGGGACATCTTCTCGTGTTTCATTGCGTTTCTCAGTGGATTTAGTTTTGGTTTTATTAATGTTTTCATTAATTTTTTCATAAAAGACTTTAACTTTGTTTCTGTGATTCTCAACGTAACTATTTGTAATAAAATTTTCAAGATTAAAATCTAAAAGTGAATTGTTGTCGATATGACCAGAAATGATTTCTTGGGGTTTGAATTTTGTGATCGAGTGGATCGAATTATTATATGCCAATATCGCGTATAGTATTTTAGTTTCGATTGGTTCCTTTTTAAAAATTGATTGGTTGTTTAGAAGCCTGATATGTTCGATTATGGTAGAGTGAACCCTTTCTACAACTCCATTAGATTCTAGATGTTGCGAGCTTATAAAGTGTAGTTTGATTCTATGCGTTTCAAGAAGTTCTTTAATGACTGTATTTTTAAATTCGAGATGGTTATCAGATATAATTAGATTTGGAATACCGTGATGATAAAAGAATCTTATTAAATTATTAGCTATTTCAATTGCCTGATATGAACTCAATTTATATAATTGGGTATACTTAGAAAATGAATCTATAATTGTAAGAAATTTGGTGTTTTCGATAGCAATACAATCAATATGGACCGTTTCAAATGGTTTATTTGCTACTGGTGTATTATTAAATTTTAATTTTAGAGGTCTTCGTTCATATTTTGACACAAGACAGACTTCACATTCGTTTATATATTTTTGAATTGTACGCCTCATATTAGGCCAATAATAGAGTCTTTTTAATTTAGCTTCTGTTTCATCTATTCCTCTGTGATTCGTTTTGCCTTCATGATGGTTTTGGATAGTTTCCAAAATATCATCATTGTTTTCTATATCAGTTAGTAATTGTGTGCATCTAGTCATTTTGATTGCTGAATTTTTAAAATATTTTTGGATGATGTTACTTTATTTTTCATAAATTGGATCCTTAAAGAAAATATAATAATTGACATTGGGTGTTATGTATTCTTTAACAAAATTAATTAGTTCTTGTTCAAAATTTGACTTTGAAAATTGTACATGGATTCTTATCTTACTATTATTGAATAGGTTATATATTTTGGGTGCCGAAGGTGAATGATTTACCTCTGAAATAATGAGTTGATTATCGCCTAGGTTAACGGGTTTATCCGCTATGGGGATTTCTACGATTGGATGTTCTAGTTTCGAATGGATGGTTGCTCCATCATCTTCTTCGTCAATAAAATCTACATTTGTGTTTTCGGGTGGCTCAACTATCATTGATGCTTTTTCCATATCTTCAAAATTCTTTAAGTAATCTTTTAAATTATCTGAATACTCTTCGTTAATATTAATTTCTATTCTTGACAGTGCGTCAGCATTTTTATTTAGTTTACCTTTCTTATAAATGATTGAGTAGTCATATTCTGAAAGTTTGAGTCTCCATCTAACTAGCTTCGAATTAGGTTCTTTAATTGGCATGAGCCACTGAAGGGATTTATGGTCGGTAACAATTTGTAATTTGCGTCCAAAAAGGTAGGGACGAAAATATTTGACTGCCCAAACAATTGCGAGTAATTCTTTCTCGATAGTGGAGTAACGAGTTTCCGATTCGTTGAGAGTTCTACTGGCATACGCGATTGGTAGATCCGACCCAATAATACCTTGAGAGAGAACTGCACCTACTGCTTGATTACTAGCATCAGTCGTAAGAATAAATGGTTTAGAAAAGTCTGGGTATTGTAGGAGGGGTTGATTTGTCAAAATATTTTTGCATAAATCGAAACAGTTTTGATAGTCAGGATCATTAGGATTAATGATCGAATTTTTTTTTAAACATTTTGTTAAAGGTTTTGTTCAGTCAGCAAAATTCTTAATAAATTTCCTGTAGTAGCCTAAAAGTCAAAGGAATCCTTTTATTTGTCTAGTAGTCTTAGGAATGGGATAATTTTGTATAGCAATTATTTTGTCTGGATTTGGTCTAACACCTTCTGGTGTAACTACATGTCCTAAATAAGCAACTTCTTTTTTTTAAAATTCCGATTTATCAAGTTGAATTTTGAGGTTTGCCTCCCTCAATCTATTAAATACTTCCTTTAATCTAATAACGTGTTCATCAGGGCTAGTGGAGAATATAATGATATCGTCCATGTAGACGAGACAGTAATTATTCTGAATACCCCTCAAAATATTATCCATGACACGTTGGAAGGTAGCTGGGGCATTTTTTAACCCGAAAGGCATTCGTAGGAATTCGTAATGTCCGTTCTCTGTATTGAAAGCAGTTTTGGGAATGTCTTGTTCGTTGATTTCTATCTGGTGAAATCCTAATGCTAGATCAAGTGTTGTGAAGTATTGACACTTGCCCAATTTGTCTAAAAGATCATTGATATTTGGTAGGGAATAACGGTCACCTATCGTTTTGTCATTAAGTTTACGATAATCGAAGACGACGCGCCATTTTCGCTGACCCCATGCGTCAAGCTTTTTGGGGACTATCCATATTGGAGATGACCACGGACTATGTGACGGTCTAATTATGTTTTGGCTTAGCATTTCATTATTTTGGCGGTTTACTTCCGCTTTATGAATTTCAGGGTACCGATATGTTTTTGTAATACCGGTATTTCGTCGGTTGTAACTATGCGGTGTTTAATTTTATTTGTAAAAGTTAAATTATTTTCTTGTAAGTGAAAGATATCTGCATATTGGGAAATTAATTTACTAATTACTTGTTTCTCTTCTGGATTCATATGATCCGTCCTTATTTTAGATAGATCAAATTTTAATTTATTAGCATTAAACATATTAAAATTATTGTATCTTCGTTTATCACTTTTATTATTAATAATATTTATTTGTGGAGGAATCACGTCATATCCGCTGACGTGTGACACATTAAGAGGACGTTCAATCACGACGTCTTTATCAAAGTCTGTATTATTAATTATGCAACATAAGGCTTTGTTATTTTTAACACTTGTAATGCACTCGGGCATTTCTATATCATCTAATTTTATGTTAGGAAGAACGACCTCGCTGTTTGCAAGATTATTTATTTGTACTTGAACAATCTGCTGACTTCGTGCAGGCACTAATATCCGCTTAGTGTAGTCTGCGTCAACCAGATGTTTGTTACAGTTATCATTTCTATTATTATTTCTAATTAGTTCATTATTATTTAATTCATTATTATTTAATTCATTATGATGTATCATTGGTACATTTTCTTTGTCAAAAATATTAATATTATTCTTAAAACGAAATGGGATTTCAGAATTGGGAGTGATTACCGAATTTCTATGGAAATTAACACATGCGTTTATTTTAGACATATTATCTACACCTAATAAGATGTCAAATGCTGAATGAAAATCAAACAAATATAATTTAAGTTTTGAAGCAAAATTAGTATTAAATAAGTTTTTTAATGATACAGTTACACTTTGTGTTCTGTTCGAGGTTCCATGTGCGCTGGTTACCTCGAAGGGGTCATTCTTAATATGTCTTTTAAATAGGTTAGGTTAGGTTGGTGTGGCAGCACCTCTTCGTGCACCGCGAAGAGATGCACACTTAGGCCTAGATAGGCCCGTTGTGATACCAATGAGGGACATACACGAACATCCATGGATCCGGACGGAGAATTCTTCCTTTAGAAAAATCCACCGCCCGGCTGGGATTTGAACCCACAACCGTGTGGCCCGTGAGCAGGCACTCTACCCACTAGGCCACCGCGGTCTTTTAAATAGTTTTTCAGCAATTTGAGGATTAATAAATGAACGAGTACTACCCGAGTCCATTATGATTTTTAAATTATTTTCTGGGTCAACAATATATGGGAGGTTACTATTATTATTAATTATGCCTAAATGGTCCCAAGGCTTTTCAGTCTAAAAAAGTACTATCATCGCTTAATTAAAAAGCACTAAAAACCTTTATTCACAATTTTATTTAAATTAACAGATATATATTTCGGACACAAAGTGACCATTATCAACGTTTTAATTTAAATAAAATTGTGAAGAAAGGTTTTTAGTGCTTTTTAATTAATCAAGTTTACCTTCACGTAACTCACAAAAATCAAACTACTATCATCGCGGTTATCATTATTGTTATTATTATTTGTTCCTTCTAAATTAAATAATTTAGGTTCGTTTGTATAAGTAGTCGATACTGACATGGGCGTTGGATTTGGTAGCGGAGGTCGAGAATTGAAATTTGAATTTTGATTTGTGTTTGTATTAAAATTGCGATTTTGCGAGTTGTAAGGAGGAGAGTGAGAATTGTAGCGCGGTCTTTTAATTGGCATGCGATGATTATAATAATAATTATTAGATGATTGATTAGCGTTAGAATAATTTGGGGATTGTCCAAATACATGTCTATTTGTGGGGAGATTCTGAGGAGGCTGTTGCCTAAATTGTAAGTTAATAGGTTGTCTCGGAAAATTAAAATTTGATTGTTGATGTTGTCTATTATTATAATTAAATTTATTTTGTGGGTAGTTATAACGATGTTGGTTTTGGAAGTTAGTTTGATTTGATTGTGGAACATTATATAATGTGCTCTGGAAATTTTCCTCTTCAATAACATAATTAATTGCCTCTTCTAACGAGTCTCGGTTTCTTAATTGAACAATGCTCTGAATATTACCGCGAAGTCCGCGAATAAATGTTTTTAAAGCAAGCTCATCATAATTATGTAGGTGTATGCGTTTTGTGACGTCTGGCATTTCTAACGCCGATAAAGAATTAATTTTGCTAGCGAGTTTACTTCTCAATATTTGCAAACGTTCTCCAAAATCAATAATTTTTTCGTTTTTGTTAGGTCTTAAATTTATTAGTTCTTGAACCAGGCAATCATAATTCCTTAGGTCGCCGAATCTCTGTCGGAGATGATTTTTAATTTGTTGCCACGAGTTTAATTCTGTTCGCGACCCAATCGCGATTAATGCACGATCTCTGAGTTTGCTTATGATAGCATTTATTAAATAATTATTTAATTGTTGATTGTTAAAAGGTCTGAATTGCTCTAAAACCGCTTCACATCGAGAGATAAATATTTCTGTTAATTCGTTTCGCCCGTCGAATAATGGAATAGTTTCTATGTTTAACTTAACTAATTGGTAATCAATATTTGCGTTATTTTCCATTTTTAAGTTTTTTAATTTTAAAACTAATTCACTATAATTACAGAAATGTGGAGAATGTAAATGAATTGGGGATTGATAACTAGGAGGAGTTAAGTCTGAATACGATTCTGAATCCGATTCGCGATTTAACATGTAACAATAATAAAGCCTCGAAAAAACTTGTGCTTACCAAACGTAGATCACACGGTCCATCCGCCTCTGGTATTCGTCCGGGGGTAAGGATCTGGTGATGAGATGTTCCGCCTCGCCGCCCTCAGAGCTGTATCTTCGATTTTTGGAAGACTCCTCGGTGCTGTCCGATGTGGAACTGTTGCGACTCCCGATTAATTGTTGAGACAAAGGGAAAATTGGTGTCGACTCTGATATCCACTCAGGGTTGATACGTTTTCCTCGGGAATCCTACCGACTGCGCCAGTTATAGTTTTGGTGTTGGCAAACACGTTTTTAAAAAGGGTTGATTTTTATTATTATACAACGTTACTACACGAATGGATACAGATTTAACGGATGCGACTAACTCTAAGTAACTACTATTATGAATACTGGATTACGAATGCTGTCTTATGATCTAATTACTCTTATTTATAACATAATTTTCAATACTAAGCATAATAAAATTTGTGGGCGTAATAAGATACAATATATTCTTGGATCTTAACGGCGTTCACTTGGTGGTACATTTCAATATTAAGAATAAAGAAAACACTTTTACTTTTTTATACCACTTTAAGTTTTATTTGCAGTGACTAGTTTCGACTACACAGTAATCATTATCAAACTAAGTACTTAAATTACGAATAACAACTGTTTATATACCTATTACAACGCTTCGAACAGTGGGGTGTACATTAGGTCAACCTGGTCGTTAAGGAGGGAAATTCCGGGATTAATTTTCGCTTTGTAGATTTCAAGGGCTTCCAGTAAATCCATCTTACCTCCTTTTTCGGTAAGATGGATTACCGAAAGTACATCCTTGCCGAAAGTATGGTTTGATTCCAATAAGTGATTTGAAAATGTGGAATTATTTTTCTTTAAATTGAATGAC
>CAXAKX010000221.1:0-50142 GCA_963969525.1 Ontholestes murinus
GTCCTTGTAGAATATCTGGCACTCATCTGGCTCGATCAAGAAGACACCTTGAAGTTTTGTTGTTTCCTCGTGTTTGGGACATGTGATTTTAAGGGTTTCTTTCTTAGGCGTATATCATTTAGATGCCAAATTTTAGAATTAAATTTTGATTTTAATAGGTATTTAATATTCGGTATTATTGTTACATATTCTGATTTGTACTTTGCAGGTATTGGATGTAAAGCGTAAAGGTCAAATGAATATTCGTAATTTATTGGAAGATGAAGAAAATAATGAATTTTTGTTTTGTCAATTTTGCAATTAACTGTCATTATAGATTCAAAGTCAAAAATATTTTCTAATTTCATTTCGAAAGGTAGTTCCTCTTGGTAATGGATGAGGTCTTATTATATCTGGGTTTAAGACTCTTAATTTGCAGAACGTTATTGAGTTAATAATTTTGTGTAGTATGTTTCTAATTGTACCGAAAAGTAAAAGCATCTGATTATATAGGTCTTTCGCATACAAAATATGTTGGTGGTCAATCTCTTCTTTAAAAATTGCATGTAGTTGCATTATTCTAGATTGTAGAGTATTTTGATTATGTGCAATGTCCTGAAGAGTATTATTAAAATTCTTTATTATTTTTGAGTTTACACTATATCCAAATTTTATCTGATTTTGTAAATTATTTTGGTTACTAATTTTTGGAATGTTCAGATTTAGTATAGTTCTCAAAAAATGACTTTCTTTGCTGGACTAAACTAGGATTTGGAATTATCGAAGATGATGGCCCTGGTACTTCATCATCAATTTTTGGTGTACCCAAATAGATGTTTATTCGTAATTTAGAATTTTGGAAGATATAATTTATCATAGCTTTAACTAAATTATAGTCTAATTGATCTAGGCCACAACCTAATTTGGGAATTGCTAATTTAGTTATATTTTTGTCTAAACAGAATTGTTTTAAATTTATCAATGTATTAAACAAACATTTTAAAGTGGGTTTGTCGAAATAATTTTCTTTAGTGATCAAATAAATAATATATCTACCTTCTTCTTTAATATGACAGAGAGAATATAATTTTGCGTTTTGTTTTGATAAATCTCTAATTTTACCAAATCTTAATTTAAATTCACGTGCTATTCCTGCACTCATTTTTAAATCTCTACTCACACAGTGAGCGAGTGAGTATTCTAGAGGGGCATTGAATAAGTCATCTGAAATTTCTCTTACATTTTCATTGTTTATTTCTTCATTATTATTTAACATCTCAATAAATGTTTCAAAATTTGGGGTTTGTTTTAAATTAGATCTTTTGACTCTGGGACGTTTAATATTTGACAAATGAATTTTACTAGATTGTTTATGATGTCTGGTTTCTATTTCTGCTGTTTTACGATTAGGATCAATAGTTTGAATGTTTTCTTTTTGATATTTATTTTTAGTTTTTGATTGTTTCTGTTTGTTTCTAATAAATACCTTTTCTGGAATTTCCGGGACTTCCTCTCGCGTTAAGTTATGTTTTTCAATAGTTTTTGTTTTATTCTCATTTATTGTTTCGTTTATTTGTTCATACAACAATTTGACTTTAGTTTTATGATTTTCTACATAATTGTTTGTAATTAAGGTTTCTAAGTTGAGGTCTAAAAGAGATTCGTTATCGATGTGCCCCGAAATAATTTCAGAAGGTTTTAATTTTGTAGTCGAATGGATGGAATTATTATATGCTAGTACGGCGTATAAGGTTTTAATTTCTATTGGTTCTTTTTTAAATATGTCTTGGTTATTTAGGAGCCGTATGTGTTCAATAATTGTTGAATGTACGCGTTCTATTATTCCATTAGATTCCGGCTGTTGGGAACTAATAAAATGAATTTTGATTTTATGAATTTCCAAAAGTTCTCTAATAACCGTGTTCTTAAATTCCAAATGATTATCCGAAATAATTAATTTAGGGATTCCATGGTGACAAAAGAATTTTATTAAATTGTTTGCTACTTCAACAGCTTGGTAAGAATTTAATTTGTAAAGTTGCGTATATTTAGAAAATGAATCAATTATAGTAAGAAATTTGGAACTTTCAAGAGCAATACAATCTATATGAATTATTTCAAATGGTTTCATAGCTGTTGGGGTGTTATTAAATTTAAATTTAAGTGGTTTGCGATCATATTTAGAAACTAAACAGACTTCACAATCATTAATATATTCTTGGATTGATTTCCTCATACTTGGCTAATAATATATACGTTTGAGTTTTAATTCAGTTTCATCGATGCCTCGATGATTTGTTTTTCCCTCATGATAATTTTGGATAATTTCCAATATATCGTTATTATTTTCAACGTCCGTAAGCAAATTATTACATTTAGTCATTTTAAGTTCTGAATTTTTAAAATAATTTTGGAGAACGCTACTGAATTTTTCGTAAATAGGACTTTTGAACTATAGGTAATAATTTATTTTGGGGACAATATATTCTTTTACAAAATTAATGACTTCATTTACAAAATTTCTTTTAGAAAATTGAACATGTATTCGCATTTTTTTGTTATTAAATAAATTAGTAATTTTCGGTTTAGATGATGAATGTTCCACCTCTGTAATTATAATTTGGTTATCACCAACGTTGACCGGTTTATCTGATATTGGTATACCAAAAATAGGATTTTCCGAATTTGAATGAATTGTAGCGCCATCATTTTCAATTTCATTTATACGAGTAGTTTCCGGAGGTTCTACAATAACTGATGAGGGATCATTTTCAATCTCATCAAAATTTTTCAAATATTCTTCTAAATTTTGGGCATATTCTTCGTTAACATTTAGTTCGATCCTAGATAGTGCGTCAGCATTTTTGTTTAAAGTACCCTTTTTATAAACAATTGTATAATCGTACTCCGAAAGTTTTAATCGCCATCTTACTAATTTAGAATTTGGTTCTTTTATGGACATCAACCATTGGAGAGGCCTGTGTTCAGTGACTATTTGGAAGGTGCGTCCGAATAAATAAGGGCGAAAGTATTTGACAGCCCAAACTATGGCAAGAAGCTCTTTTTCTATAGTGGAATATCGAGATTCGGAATCATTTAAAGTACGGCTGGCATATGGAATGGGTAAATCTGAACCGATTTTACCCTGTGACAAAACAGCGCCCAGAGCTTGATTACTGGCGTCTGTAGTAAGTATAAATGGTTTTGTAAAGTCCGGATATTGTAATAAAGGTTGATTCGTTAGAACATTTTTGCACAGATTAAAACAATTTATGTATTCGGAATTTTCAATGTCGATAACAGCATTTTTCTTTATACATTTCGTCATGGGTTTCGTCAGGTCGGCAAAATTTTTAATGAATTTACTATGTTATATATGTTGGAGGCTTCTACTTCGTTATACATTTTTGTAAATTGAATAAAACACGATAACTTTGTTTGTATAACTTGAAAACTTTTTATTGTGACACTATGTGTTTGATAATGACAAGCTAAATTTGTCGAAACTAGTCACAATAAAAAGTTTTCAAGTTATACAAACAAAGTTATCGTGTTTTATTCAATTTAATGAATTTACGATAATAACCTAACAGTCCTAAAAATCCTTTTATCTGTTTTGTTGTTTTTGGGATTGGGTAATTTTGGATAGCTAATACTTTGTCAGGATTAGGTTTAACTCCTTCGGGTGTAACTATATGACCTAAGTATGAAACTTCTTTACGTAAAAATTCTGATTTGTCAAGCTGAATTTTAAAATTTGATTCTTTTAGTCTTTCGAATACTTCTGTCAGTCTTTCAATATGTTCTTGTAAACTGGTTGAAAAAATAATAATATCGTCCATGTAAACTAAACAAGATTTGTTTTGAATACCGCGTAAAATTTCGTCCATGACACGTTGGAAAGTAGCGGGTGCGTTTTTAAGTCCGAATGGCATTCTAAGAAATTCGTAATGTCCATGTTCAGTGTTAAATGCGGTTTTAGGAATGTCGCGTTCATCTATCTCGATTTGGTGAAAACCTGACGCTAAATCTAAAGTAGTAAAATACTGAGCCTTGCCTAATTTATCTAAAAGGTCTGTAATATTGGGAAGAGGGTACCGATCACCCACAGTCTTATCATTTAGTTTCCGGTAGTCAAAGACAACACGCCATTTCCGCTGGCCTGATGCGTCTAATTTTTTTGGGACTATCCAGATAGGGGAAGACCATGGACTAAATGATGGTCTTATAATATTTTGCTGAAGCATTTCGTTAATTTGTTTACTCACTTCCGCTTTATGAATTTCCGGATACCTATATGATTTTGTATAGACTGGTACTTCGTCAGTCGTAATAATCCGGTGTTTTATTTTATTTGTGAACGTTAAACTATTATTTTTGGAATGAAAAATTTCAGTATATTTAGAAATTAAATTTTTTATAGCGACTTTCTCTTCATTATTCATGTGATCTAATCTTAATTGTGAAAAATCAAACTTTTTATCAGACGTATTAAACATATTACAATTATTATATTTACTTTTCTTATTATTTATCTTATTATTACCATTTATTTTTGGTGAATGAGGTACCACATCATATTCGCTGATGGGCGTCACTACAAATGGTTTCTTTTGAGTTACATCTCTATTAATATCTGTCTTATTAATTATAGTACAACAAGCTTTGCCATTTTTAACTGTTGTGATACATTCAGGTAAATAAATATTAACAAGGTCCATCTCAGGAACTACGGCTTCACCGTTTATCATATTACCTATTTCAAATTCAATTATTTGTTGGGTTTGTGCAGGCACCAATATGCTCTTGATGACTTGTGGTCCAACAGATTTAGAATTATCACTACGATTTGTATCACTTTGATTTTTCTCAATATTATTATTATCATTTTTAATATAATTATTAATATCATTGCAACTGTTATTTTCGATATTATTAAGATTTACGTTAGATGTTGAATCAAAATTAAATGGAATTTTGCAGTAAGGAGTTACTACAGAATTTTTTGAAAAATCTACACTAGCTTTAAGTTTTATCATATTATCTACTCCAATTAAAATATCAAAATAAGAATGAAAATCAAACACGTAGCATTTTAATTTTTTAGCAGAATTATTTTTAAATAAACTTTCTAAAGAAATATCAACACTATATTTTCCTCGAGAAGTACCATAAGTAACTTCAAATGGATCACTTAATAAATTTTTATTTAATTTACACGCTAATTGTGGGCTAATAAAGGATCGGGTGCTCCCGGAATCCATTAAAATTTTAACATTTGTTTTAGGATCTATTATAAATGGTAAATTACTGCTATTATTTATTATTCCTAAATATTCAATTACATTTCCGAGGCTTTGTCGTCTAAAAAATTGGATTTGTTATTTCTATTATCGTCTCCCGGTTTATTAATAAAAGCATTATTGTCTTTCATCTCGTCTAGATTAAATAACCTTGGCCTGTTATTCGTATATGTTGTGGAAGTCGCGACTATATCAAACCGTCCCGAGCGGCTTAATATAAAGAAGTTATTTTAACATCAATAAATCGTTATTAATGGGGTGCCGCGAAATTAACGATCGTCTTTCATCGGCGTCTATAAACACTGCTTAATTGTGCACGCGCGCAGGATATGGCGAAACTCATCATCGTGTGAATATGAATCAAATTTTTCTAGCATACGTGTACAAATAAGTGATAATTAGGAAGCGTTAACGGAAATTTATTTAAATTTTAACTACCAATTGATTAAATTTTCATGATAAAATAATTATTTTATTTTAATTTATAAAAAATCGGCCAAGAAAATTCAGATCGTAGAAGTAAGACTAATTTTTTTCTATTTCAAACATTCTTTCTTAATAATAAATGTTAATTATTTTGTATACATTTTAATTAAGTCATTCTGTTGAAAGTTCATCTAGAAATATTAATTAACCTAAACATATTAACAAATAAATTTTAAATATATTAATTATTATTATTAATACTCACATATGCTGATCTTATCTAATCTAATCTAACCTAACCTAAACCTAACCTAACCTAACCTGACCTGACCTAACCATAAAATAAATATATTATTATTAATATTCACATATGCTGATCTTTTCTAATCTAATCTCACCTAACCAAAACCTAACCTAACCTAACCTGACCTGATCTAACCATAAAATAAAGATTTTATTGTTATTATTATGAAATATGATCAAAATTCAACATTAAATTAATGTATTCAAACTAAAAAAGTAAGTTCACTTATTTGCACTACAATTTTTAATAATATGTATTGTAATTCATTAAAATAAGGACGAAACAGTAAGAAATATAATTTTAATTATATTTAATTTCTATTATTTTTAATTTATTAAGACGGCCTTTTAAACATTCCGGTAGATATAATACAATTAGTAGATTGAATCCAATATAAATGGATATTATTGTTTATGTCGCATTTCTCATGAAATAATTCCCCGTGCGTATATATTTCAAGAAACGGTAACTTGATCCGCTCGATCATAAATTTGGCGGTTTGTCTATTTAATGATTCGTACACAACTAAAACAACATCTTATATTATGCCGCTCGGGCCAGAATGATGAGGTCCATGGAAGTCGACATTGGTGTCGGACTAGGTAACTGAGGCGGCCTTTGTTGTGCATGCTGATTAAGATTTTGCGGGTAATAGCCGCGATTATAATTATAATTATGATTCGTATAAAAATTATTTTCATTTCTTGGTGTCTTATTAGAAAAATTCTGATTGAAATTAAAAGGTCTTTTATTAATTTGATCGTTTGGCGGTCTACCAAATACTTGTCGATTAGTTGGAAGTGGACGCGGATTTTGGTGGCGAAAATTTAGTTGAACCGGTTGACTCGGGAATTGTCGAAATTGAGAATTAAAATTTTGTGAAGCGAAATTTTGTCTATTAATTCTTTGATTAGGCGTTTGGAAATTATGCCTAATATTTAAATTTAAATTTGAAGAATTTTGTCCGTCTAATGTATTTTGAAAATTAATTTCTTCTATAACATAATTAATAGCTTCTTCTAAACTAGCTGGATTTCTTAACCTAATAATACTCTGCATATTTCCGCGTAGACCTCGTAGGAACGTTTTTAATGCGAGCTCATCGTAGCTGGCTAAATGTACACGTTTTGCGGCATCGGTCATTTCTAAGACGGGTAAAGAATTTATCTTACTTGAAAGTTTACTCCTCAAAATTTGCAATCTCTCTCCAAAATCTAGATAGCTTTCGTTTTTTACAGGTTTTAGATTAATTAGTTGTTGTACAATGCAATCGTAATTTCTTAAGTCACCAAACCGTTGGCGAAGATGGTCCCTAATTTCGGGCCAAGTGTTTAATTCTGTACGCGATCCTACTGTAATCAAAGCCCTATCTCTTAATTTTCCTATTATGGCATTAATTAAATATGTGTTAATTTGTTCATTATTTAAGGGTCTAAACACAGCCAAAACGGCCTCACATCGAGTTATAAAAATTTCTGTTAAAGCACTGTCACCATTAAAAACAGGAATAGTTTCTACATTTAACTTTAATAATTGATAATCAATATTTGCCATTGTTAAATTTATGTTATCTAATCTTTGAATCAATTCGTCAATAACAAAACCGACTGGTGAATGATAGTTAATAGGAGAATTTAAATTTAAAGGGGAAAATTCAGAATCAGAATTTGTACTATCGTCAGACATAAATTATTCGCGAACAAGATAAAAATGAGCCTCTAAATAACACGCTTACCCAAATATTATCACACTGTCCATCTCCTTGGTATTCGTCCAGGGAATGATGTGAGCTGGTGATGCCTTCTCGTGCTGCTGCCCTTGGAGCTGGATCCTCGATGCTCGGAGGACTCTTCGGTGCGGAAGCGACGAAGAAGATTTCAGGTCTCTGACTAATTGTTGGGACAAACGAAGTCTTGATATTCCCTCAGGACTTCTTCAGAGAATCCTACCGACTGCTCCAATTATATTTTTCGGGTTGGTTTTGGTGTTTTTAAAAACTTTTATTTTTTCTTGACACGAATAATTTTGATTTATTTGAATATTACATAACTTATAACGACGAATAATATAATAATGATTACATCTTACTACTCTTAATATAATAATAATAATGGTGTGCGCTCGTGGCTTGCGGTCCTATTTATAATTATATGGAATGATAACTAAGCAAAATGACATCTGGTGTTATTGCGGATGAAAATGGAGTGTTAGCAAATACCTAGGAAATGATGCAATAATAATTAAATATATTTCTTAACAATTAAAACGATTAATAAATAACAAAAGATTGTCTTATTGTAGCCGCCAGGTTACTTATATATATATATTCCACCCACCCACCCTACATATACACAATAACTTTAAATAATAATCGTTGATGATTTCGTTGCAAGAAAACAATAAAATCTTGTATGTATTAAAAAATAACACATGCTCCTAATTTAAGT
Source organism: Ontholestes murinus (assembly GCA_963969525.1). NCBI lineage: Eukaryota > Metazoa > Arthropoda > Insecta > Coleoptera > Staphylinidae > Ontholestes > Ontholestes murinus. The sequence goes on from CAXAKX010000221.1 coordinate 8,460, forward strand.
TTATGTATAAATGACCTTCTATAGCAACTCATATCTAATTTATATTTAAAGTCTGCCCACCCATCATGCATACAATTTTTATTAATTTACTCACTCAAAAATTTTACCTTTTGAATTTCTTTTTTATTCAAAAAAATGTAATTAATTTTATTCCAAACCTACACTATATGATAACTTTAATTACTAATTATTGATGGATTCTACATCTTTTTTTACTATCCCTATACAGAATATAGGGAAAGTAAAAAATTAAACTTAAAACATAAGGTTTAATCGTTAAAAACCAGAAGTGGATTTTTACTCGAACAGTTTTTTGTTTATCCTCGATATTTTTCTAAATATATAAAATATTACATAAAACTTATTTTGTAGATAATTTATTCTTTCCCACAAACACGACTGCGAAAGCAGTATTTTGTTGATATACATGATTTAAATAATTATAATTGGTTAACTTATTTTATCTTCTCAAGTTTTAAAACATTGGTTTCATAAATAGTTTTTGAATCAGTAAGTATTTAGGTAATCTAAGTTCCAACAATCCTCTTTTATAGACACTATACTTTCTTTTATAGATGTCGATTATGGTTATAAGTATCTTTAAAAACGAATCTATCTTAGTTTAATACGTCCTTACATCACATTTTCCTGTCTTTTCTTCCCACATTATACGTCACTACGCAAGCAATATTTTCTAGATAATTTAAGTCAATGAAACTTTAGTTTCACCTCTAGTTTTCAAATCAGCAAGTATCTAGGTAAACTAAATACTTATGATTGATCCCGTTAATAAATGGTCATTTAAAGTTGTCCAATGGTTATTAGGATCATTCAAAGTTATCCAATGGTCGTTCAAGTTTATTTAAGGTCATCCAACGATCATTTAAAATTATCCATTGGTGATACAAAGTAAATTAAGGTCTCCCAACCAAGCACCAAGGGTATTTTCTGACCATTAATTTTATATTATCAACAAAAGTTAAAGAGAATAAGAATCTGAACAAGTTTTATTAAAACATGTTTTTCATAAAATTCTTAACTTGTGAGAAAAAATTAATAATTTTGACATTTTTTGCCTATTGCTAATAAACTATAGGAGTTAAATGAAAATTATATAACAAGTAATTGTAAAGAATTCAAAATTGAGAAAATTATTAAAAATAGCCTTTTTGGGTAAACCTTATAGTTTTCGAGAAAAATATAGGCAATGTATTATGATGGCCACATCACCATTTTATTGAATTCTCTTTTAAAACGTAATTATAAAGAATTTTTACGCAAACAAAATAACGACACTAATTTCAGTAAACAATAAAACAATTCAAAAGTCTATTTTCGGTTAAATAAATGTAAGCTTTAAATTCATATTTAACGAGATATGGTTAATTACAAATAACATTTTGAAAGTCATAAACAAAATGTAAATAGTTATGTAATTAATACGGTTAGGCAGAAAGACCTCTGGTCGATAGCCTTTTGACGAACTAACTCACTAACACATCATCCATTATTTATTATTTTAATGTAAATATGTATAGTTTGTCAATAAAAATGTGTATTATTATTAATACGGTTTTAATCTAATGAATTTAATTTTTACCGCAATTTAATTTCATCCTAATATTATATATTGATTATAATTTTAAAAAGAAAACAATAAATCAAATTATCCATATTCGGCCAAAAACTATTTAACGTATAAAATTTTTTGAGATTATTGGTCATAAATAAATATTACAGTTGCTTTGTTAGCTTTTTTATTTTGTAACACGCAAATTACTTTTGTATAACTTATTATCTCTCGAGGAACTACTTGTTCCAATAAGAGATTTGTTTTGTAGTAGTAAGATGCATTAGGGTAGATTTACGAAAAGTTTTGATACATTTAAATTATTAGTTAATTTTCTACGACTTCAATACATTATATTATTAACACATTTTATTAACACTACGGCACGGAATATTGTGACCAAAATACGCGACTTTCAAAAATTTTCACTTTGGGGATATATGGGGGTCTACTATGGCTACTTTTTAAAATTAATTTCATAATATACAGGGTGTCCCAAAAACACTCAGAATCAAAGTTGTGTTTTAATTTAATAAAACACCCTATATTTTATTGCATTTTTGGATTCTTAGATCAAAATAAGAGTGTGTTTTAGTAAGGTTTGTAGTACCAAAACTTCAACGTTTTTGAAATAATTTTAATTTTGTTAAATCTAACCTCATTTTCATGTTTCAAATACTTAAAAAGTAATTAAGTTGTGTATACCAAATTTACCTTGAAATGTAACAATACCATATATAATTTTTCAAGTATAAACAATAAGCTTGCCATCTTATAGAAGGTGTAAAAAATTGAAATTAAACAAATGAGAACTTGAAGTTTCTATAAATAACTTCATTTGTTTAAATGAAGTGCCATATCTTTTAATTTATCGGCAAATGCAATTTTTAATTACCTATCGAATAGTATTTATAATTATTTATTTATGTCTTAAGTCTTCTCGTTTTTAGAGAAAACGTTAAAATATTTTCTTTTGTTATAGTTGTGTTATTTTGTGTTTTTGTGTTAGATCGTTAGTAATCATTATTGTTTGAACGTCGTTGTTGTATTTATTAGTAAAAATGAAGATTTACTCAAAAGAAGAGCGTATTGACAGGATTTTTATGCTTGGAGAATGTCATCAAAATTGTTTATTGGCTTTTAGAATTTATACTCAAAGGTGTCCCGAAAAATATTAAACATTCTAAGCCAGCAGTTTTTGAGAGACTATTAAACCAGTTTAAAGAAAGTAGAAGTGTCAGTTATACACAACCCAGTATAAGAAAATTTGTCATTGAGGATGAAGAAAATATTTTTACAGTTATAAGTTCAGTTATCGAAAATAACAGTATTAGTCAAAATCAGATATCCGAAAATACTAACATAAGTCAGAAAAGTGTTTCAAGAATTCTTAAAAAACACAGATTTCATCCATATCAAATCCAGCTTTGCCAAGAAATTTACGGAAATAATTTTGACAATCGAATTGAATTTTGTATGTTAGTGTTAGACAATTAAAACCTTTTTGATAATCTGTTATTTAGTGATTAATGTACTTTTCAAAACAATGAATAGACACAACTCCCATTATTATTATATATTATATCTGATACGAATTCGCATGAATACAGAGTCACGAGATATCAAAATAGGTGGTTTATTAATGTGTGGGGCGGAATACTACGCCTAAATTTAATAGAACCCTAGTTTTTGAAGGACCTCTAAATTGTATGATGTTTCAATTTTCTTTTACATAAATTTCCAGTGTTATTAGAAGAAGTCCCTTTAAACATGAGAAGAAATATATGACTTCAATTGGATGGAACTCCGCCTCATTATCATCGTGAGGTTCGGCAATTTTTAAACACCAATTCTTAAAATGGTGGATTGAAAGCAACGGGGGTTCTCAAAACTGGCCTCCCAGATCCCCGGGCTACATAAAAGGAATTGTGTACAATACGTTCTCATTTGTTTAATTTTAATTTTTGTACACCCCGTGGGAAATAAATTATGATCTATTTTTACACTTCACTGTAAATTTAGCATACATAACTGAAATACTTCTTAAGTATGTGAAAAATGAAAATTTGATAGAAGAAGAAGAATCCAAAAATACAATAAAATATAGATGATTCCATTAAAAAAAACACAACTTTGATACTTTTTGGAACAGTATGTATATTATGAAATTAATTTTAAAAAAATAGCCCTAATAGACCTCCATATATCTCCAAAGTTAAACTTTTTGAAAGTCACGTATTTCGGCCACAATGGTCCGATTTCGAAATTGAAAATTTAATGTAAGAAAATCTTTTTAAGATTTAGAACTTAAATATAAGTTTAATTCCCATACTTATATGTTGAAACTCAAACTTGATAACGAAATTTTATTAAAAACTGAATAGTTTTGGCTATGTTATGCTAAAATTATGCACGATTTTAGGCGAAGGTAGAGCTAAGGGAAGATGATATTGAGGGAGTTAAAAAATGGAAAGTAAAGTACTATAATATAACAAAGAATTCAAGTTGATGAATATAATTTATACAAACATCAAATATTTGAGAAATCAGATATGAAGGCAGATTTTGCATAGAATTTTTTTGATTATGTTTTTTAGTTTACATATAACAATACATTATCTTCAATTATATCTATTAAATATACATTGCATCATATATCATTATACATATAAAATATGTGATGTTTTTCGTGTTTATATTTTAGAGGTTTGTAACTATTATTTTAAGTATTGTTTAATATTATCCAATAGCCAATGGCATTATCAAATCAATTAATATAAAAACCCCATTAACATTATATTATTTGACTGAATAAATCAAGTTCAATTCTAGTTGTTATAGATATTATTAATTAATTATTTTAATAAAAATGTAATAGGTATATAAATGTATAGGTATAACGAGGATAAATAATATTTTCAGTTAATCCCGGAAAGTCCTACGGTTAATTGTTTTATAGGCAATTGCATTCCCTTTATAACAATAAAATAACTTTAGTATTATTGCAATTGGATAACCGTTGTTTTAACGATGTGTGTAAAAAGGGCTTTATTGGCTGGGTTCGTTTGTAAAGGGCTCCCGGCACAGGATTGCGATTGTTAATCTCTCTTGGTCGGAATAATAGAGCAACTGGGCATTTAGTTGATAGTGGATGTAGCGGTCAACGTGGGGCTCAGTTAAACGGTCATTTGCGCCGGCCAATAAATAAAAGAGATTTTACCTGGCGCTTAGAGGGAGTGACCTGTTCTGTCCTGCAGGCCACAGCCAAAACGAAAATGTACATTAGGACCGCTTAATAGGGCCCCAATTTATTACTGCTGCCCCCCTCCATAAACAGGAGAACCGCGGACATTTATTGCGCCACGGTGTACCGGTTTTAGTTTGGGGGTGTAGGGATCAATTTAAAGTGCTAGAACGACCAACAAGTACCTTCAGCAGTATCGATGTAAAGTGTATTTTACAAGCTGTTCGCCAGCAGTAATGCTGATATGGCCGCTTTAACTTTTCATATTCGAGCTCTAAATTGGATTTACGGGAGTTTAAGGGTAATTTAATAAGCAATTATCGGTTAGCACGCAGCCTAACTGCCTTTATGGCCTAATCCGGCAGCTCGTTTAGGGAACGCCGGGACACAGCTTATCCCGCAGGATATGTGAGTGTTTGTGTGTGCAGAGTGGACCATTGTTGCGTCCCTACAATTGCGCATTGCAGGCAATTAAATGCACTCAATCGAACCCCGGACCCTCCTTCCTACCCTAACTGACGCCGGAACGGATCGCTGAATTTTGATATTTTACCTTAGTCAACTAAACGCCAGTACACAAACCATGCTCGTACATAGGTATTAACCAGAAGATATAGGTCACTTGGGGTGTAATTTGCTAATGTTAACATCAAACACAATTCATTAAGCAACCAGATAGGGGTTAAGTGTAAATCAATGTAAAACTATTTTAACTTTATTATTTACTGATTACGGTAGTATAGTTTTTTTGTTTTAAAAATAAATGGAATGGAATTAGTGATTAAAGGTAGGTATAACATTTATTGGTGTCATAAAAACTATTGACATTGTTTTTGCATAATGGGTGGCCATTATTTATTTTTTTATCATAAAACAATATATGGAAACTTATTTCAAAATTGAATAATTAACCAGCTTATTCCTGCTTTGACAAAGTTAAATAAGAAATGTTTAGTGATTTTTATCAATGCAACCTATTATTCGGTGCAGCTGGACAAGATACCCACATTTTCATCTAAAAAAAACAATGCAGGAATGGTTGATTAAGCACAACGTAGAAATCAGGGATAACTTTTCGAAAAAGCAACTATTGAATTTGATAAAACCTTTCAAAATTAGGTATAACATTTATTGATGTCCTTATAGTGTGCAAAGAGATACAAACAAATATTGTTTGCTTTTTACTTTCTCTATATAGAATAAATTTTTTTAACGTAAATATTCGTTTTGAGGTCCCCTGAGACGATTCCACTATTTTCTGGGAAAAAAAATTGTGTCTGTGTGTGTGTATGTGCATGTGTGTTTGTTTTGTACTATATTTAATAATTTTGATTTTTATCAAAAATTTATAAAATTATATAACTATTAGCTGTCGTTACATGTCTAAAATTATATTTAGCACTATGTAACAATTTCGTGGTGTTATCGTTTCTTAACCGCGTCTCGAAAAGTGTTATGTAATGACAATCTGCTGACACGTGTTTCGCTGTATCACAGCTCTTCAGTGCAGCCATGTCGTAATTACGTGCGTCCTTCCTGTTGAAATCGAAGATCGGCAATGTTTCAATTCTAACTGGAATTGATTCATTCTCGTGGCGGCCTTCCAACAGGAAGGACGCACGTAATTACGACATAGCTGCACTGAAGAGCTGTGATACAGCGAAACACGTGTCTGCAGATTGTCATTACATAACACTTTTCGAGACGCGGTTAAGAAACGATAACACCACAAAATTGTTACATAGTGCTAAATATAATTTTAGACATGTAACGACAGCTAACAGTTATATCATTCAATGCCTGGCGGTGCTTTAGTACGGGGAGTAGTTGTTTTAATTGTTAGCTGGAGTTTTTACATTATTATGTAAAACATTAGTGCAGTAATGCTCATAGAGATTTATTACTCTCAATATTAATTATTATCATTAACACTGCACTAGATATTTCAATATTTCATTTGTATTTTTAAGTAAATGTTCAAATTTACTTAATAAGCTGATAATGATCTCGCACACAAGTAAATGGTCTTTATACATAATTCATGACAATATAGTGAAACTCTACCGCGTTCTCATTCTTCTCTGCAAAAACATGAAATTAAGTTGTAGTTACGATTTTTGTAGGTTTTTAGTTGAATGGCACTTTGACAATGTTCAAGGCATATGACATGGCAGTTAATATCTTCCACTATAGCACCCAAACTAATGATTGATGTTGATATACATTGTATATTTTGATGAAATAATTTTAGTATAAATTTGTGCCTTACTGGTATTAACTTTGTATTTTGGAATATTGGAATATTGCTTGCAAACAGAAAACCAAATCCAAGCCGCCATCTACAGATTATACCAATTGTATGCCTATCCTATTTGAATCACGAAAATTATTAATAAAAAGATGGATTTGTTTGAAATCTGTATATTTCAGCAAGGTCACAACTTTAGAAAAACAAGAAACTTATGTTCCCAAATCACAGCTATGGTTCCTGTAGAGTACAAACCATTAATTTTTACCTGAGAAACCATAATTCCTCAGAAATTTACCACATAAATCATTAAAAGCTGAAACAATTCAGCTTTTACAAAATTGACCTCATTTTAGACATTGTAACGATAGTCATCAGTAAGAAAAAATAACTATTAAGAATAAAGAAAACACTTTTACTTTTTTATACCACTTTAAGTTTTATTTTCAGTGACTAGTTTCGACTACACGGTAATCATTATCAAACTAGTCGAAACTAGTCACTGAAAATAAAACTTAAAGTGGTATAAAAAAGTAAAAGTGTTTTCTTTATTCTTAATATTGAAATGTATCACCAAGTGAACGCCGTTAAGATCCAAGAAAAAATAACTATATTTACCAATGTTACTAAAATATTAAGTTTATAATATCATATCAATAATTGGTGTTTACATTTTCATAAGAAAAAACAAAAGTTATATGTCTTAACAATTATTGGTTAAATATGTTCACAAAAATATAGCAACAAATATCTGCGATAAAAATCTGTACAATTGAAACCTACCTATTCTCCTCGTATATAAAAAAAAAACATTGATAGATGATAGTAGGTCAGAAATGTTCTTCGTGAATTGCGTATAAATCCAATTACAAATGTAATTCCGGTTGTTATTTTCTATTTTCTTTTTTGATTATTATTGGTGTACGTGATAGGGCGTTAGAAATGTAGTTGAGTCGGAGCGGCGTCTTTATTGCACCTTAAAAACGACGTAATTCGCTCAGTCCTGGAATCCGGGAGGCTCGAGGTGGTCTACCCTTTCTGCGAGAGGAGAGTAATCCCGCTTGTTCTCTCTTTACACCGGAATCGGTGTAGGAGATAAAATAAAAACGCCCACGGACAAATTCGTGCCCATTGTGCACAATATATGGAGTGCATTAAGCCGGCGTGAAGGTGCGACGTAAAAGTGGGCATTATGGCACTTTTTTATGTCTTACATATCATTGTACTTAGAGAGATAACGTTTATAGCGGTTCGCGGGGCTTCTTTATGTCCCTCAAGGCTCGCGGTGATTCCGATAACGCCACGTGTGAGCGCTACACTTCTTTTCTTGGGGGTCCCATTCAAGCCCCCACCGATTGTGTTCAATTGTATTTTTGCCACCTTCGCCGACTTGCAAATGAGAACTCGCCAACGATAAATCACACAAAAGACCCTTTTTAAATCTTAAAGACTGACAATCCAGCGACGGCAATCGCCGGAGGGCCATTATCTGGAGGACCATTAGTCAGCCTGCCTTGATTAAATTACCGCTTTGTGCCGCGGCTTCCCGTTTCGAACTCGAACTAGTCCTCCTTTTTCTTCTCTTTCTTTTTTAATTTCCGACCTGTTTACCGTCTGAAATAGCAAAAACGGGCCGAGGTCCCGCCGACGGGGCGCTAATTACCAATTTATATGGTTCGCACTAAAGTGGTGCTGGTTTCGACTCTGTCAGGGCACGTTCTCCCGTTTGATGGATTAATTTGTACGATGACAATGTTACGCCGTGGAAAAGTGCAAGTAAGGGAAGTTTAATTACTAAAACGGACGTTACATCAGATTTCGTTTTATAAACAGGCGCTAAGTTGGGTATTACATTGTTAATTACATGAAATAACTAATGTATGAAATGAAAAGAATAATTGCCATCGTTACTAAGTACTAATACATACTTACACTGAATATTATATTATGTAATTCATAATGACGGTAAAACATCGAACCTTGAGTCGTTCTGTTAATAATTTGTGGTTAAAACTTTTTAATTTAGTTTAATTTAGAACAGTGTTGGAGATTTGATATTGTGCAATATGCAGATGACTTTTGTCTGTTCACTAGGAAAAAGTCTTATGAAAAGTCCATGTATGCTCTTGTAGTATTGGCCAATAACATTAATATTTGGTTGAATAAACATAATCTTCAATTATCTATCAGTAAGTCCTCCGTCGTAATATACACAAGGCATAGAATAGCAGCAATTAACATGATTTGCTTTGACGAAGATACAATCCCCTTAAAAAGTAGCCATAAATATCTCGGTATGATTCTGGGCAACACTTTAACTTGGAAAGAGTATATAAGTACATTTTATCGAAAAGTTAAAAGGAAATTAATATTCTAAAGTCTTTAAATAAAGTATGGTGGGGTTTCAATCCAAGAGTTTCAGTCTTCTTTTACAAATCATAAATCAGATCCGTTCTTGATTTTGGATGTATTTTTTATGGCAGTGTATGTAGGACCACACACCACCAACAATAGTTGACCGAATTCAATACAAAGCTATCAAAATATCATTAGGCGCAATGCACTCCTCGCCCAATGCCCCTATCTTGGTATAAGCTGGTGCAATTCCTTGAAATATAAGATGTCAATACCTAAAAAACAAATATCAGTAAAGTTAGATTGAAAGGCGAAATTTCACCAACACTATGCAGCTTGAGTATTGATAGCCTATGTAACCAGAATTGGGAAAAGAAAAAATTGAAATAAAACAACACAGTTGAAGCCACTGTGTGGCGAAACATGTTGCAGTGTTCAACAATAAATGTGAAACCCTCCCAACTGGGTTGTTTTATTTCAATTTGTTATGGAGTTTCATCATTCATCCGCCTCGCCAATTTAATTCAAAAGAAAAAATGTTCACCGTTAATAAAAGCATTTAGATTTACATCATTATGCCTCCCATACCAACAAATAGCCAGCTATAAAAACTCTTACGAATCTTAGTTAAACAAATGTACGTTTATCATACCAACATTTGAAGAGATAATGGCCAAAAATTTAATGATATTTAACAAGATTCAATCCTCATTCAGAAATGCAATTGCAATTTACACCGATGATGGTTCAAAAAACCTAATTGAATCTAGTTTCGCTTATTACATTCCATCCTTTAACATTTCAAATGCCGCAATAAGTTGTCAATTTGCATCCATGTTCACCTTAGAGGCCACTGCAATTATTAATTAATTACAATGGTGTTTATTAATTTTGAATAAATTACTCTGTCTAAATTACTCCCGTCTACTCTGACTCCCTTTCTGAAATAAACGCTTTAAAATATGGCAATTTTAAAATCCCTGTAATTGGAGATATTCATAAATTATGTTATGAGTTATCGGTACAATTCTTTAAGGTTACTTTCGTCTGGATTAAGTCTACTCGAGTATTCCTGGCAATGAGATGGCTAATACATTAGCAAAATCTGCTATAGAAAAATATGAGTCAAAGATACCATATTCAGATTTATTAGGCAAGTACAAACAAAAAATTAATTACTATGGAAACGTTATTATGAATATTACACTAAAGAATCACAGACTCAATATTGTATCATACACCCTACTCTAGCAAATAATATGTTGGCGAAGAATACTTTTAGCAGATTCTTTATAACTTCAATAGTTCGACTTAAATTAGGCCGTGGATGTTTTCGTGTACATCTTTCCAATATTGGAGTAGTTGACAGCAAAGTGTGTGAATGCGGAGCTGACATTGAGGATCTAAACCACATTTTAATGTATAACCTGGAAAAGGTGAACATATTCCCGCCATTAAATATAATGCACTTGCTGGCTTCAAATATTCGGATATATAGTTGATTTCCTGGCAGAATTTAAAGTAAAGATATAGATCCCATAATTTTGTGCCTAACCTACAATTTAACTCTAACTCACTGTAAAGTGTTTCTGTCCTTTTTCTGACTGCCTAGAGCTGGCCAAATAGACTCGCGTCGCAGGCCAAATAAAAAAAGATTCCAATTGAAAATAAATGTACCATAGAAATTTCTAATGTCTTATTACATTTTTTAAATAATATCGAATACCTGAAAGGAATCATTTCTGATAACTGAGAAGACTTGCATATAATTAAAGTTCATTTTACGACACTTTATTACCATGTATCAAATTCACTTAGAGAGCAAGTTGACTTAAGAATGATTAAATACTTTAAAATTCTTTGTTTAGATGACAATTCAGATAACATCAACAATTCAATATATTTACCGACTAATTATACTCTATTTGAATTACAATTTTTAGCGAATATGTTAATGGCACGGAAGTAATAATAAACTTAAATATTAAATATATTAAAATATTAAATTGAAACTATAATCAAAACTAAATAACAATAAAACAGAAATAATTTATATGAAGGAACTAAAATCCCCGTGTTTTTAGGTTCCCCTTCTATCCAGGCTAATTACCACTTAAACTTGGTATTTATCATACATTACTGATTATTAATCACTTGATCAAATTAATAAATTTCAAATATTTCATCAAATATTTCAATTGAAGTTTCTATTTATAAAGATGAAATCTACAATTTCTATAAATTAAACTCAGAGTTTCTATTAATGTTTTAGAACTTGCATTTAACACCCTATCTTGTGGAAACGACAACATACCATCTATAGTAATAAAACATTGTGTTATGGAATTAATCACTCCACTAACATATATAATTAATAACTCCTTAGTTCATGGTATATTTCCGGATAAATTAAAAGAGGCAGTTATTAAACCAATATTTAAAAAAGGCTTGAAAACGGACATAGGAAATTACAGGCCTATTAGTCTTTTGCCGGTGTTTTCAAAAATCATTGAAAATGCAATGATTATCCGGATAAATGATTTTTTGGGGAAATTCAAAATAATCAACAATACCCAGCATGGATATCGTAAAGGCAAATCTACATCTACAGCAATAAATAATTTTATAGAGACCGTAATAAAGAACATCGAAAAAAACGAATTAACGCTTGGAATTTTTATTGATCTGTCGAAGGCCTACGACTGCATTGATCACAACATCTTGCTAACAAAATTGGAAAAACTCGGTATTCGGGGGAACGCCTTAAAATGGTTTGAATCGTATTTAAGCAACCGGACCCAGCGTGTGGTCGTAAACACTAAAAATGGCAATGGTAAATCCGACACAGCAATAATCACCACTGGACTGCCCCAAGGGAGTTTGACGGCACCAACACTCTTTTTATTATTCATTAATGATGTAATAAGTTCAATTAGTAATAACAAACACAATACACTTATTACCAAGTGTAATAAAATCGAACATATGTTTGTCTCTATTTCCATCAACAAAATTAATTATATAATTGGCTGTGTATATATTCCTCCCCGCTCGCCGGTTCATATTTATAATAGTCATGCCTACACTCTTGAAAGTCTATGTAACGATTATTCTAATTTTTTGATTTGTGGGGATTACAATCTGCCCAAAATTAATTGGTTCGATCAAATATCTATTGCGTCAAACCTAAACTCGCCTGATGGCAATTTGCTTCTAAATAGCTATAGTTTTTGCAATCTTAATCAAATTAACTTAATCCCGAATGCTCGAGCTGTATTTTTAGATTTGATATTCACGCAACTGACCAATGTCTCCGTTAACTTGGCAGATAATATTTTATTACCTACCAGTCAACATCATCCTGCATATTCAATTCAGTTACCTGTTATTATGACACCGACTTTACGCACATATGAGAAGACATTTTTATATAATTTAGGAGATTATGAAGCAATTAATATATTTTTTAATACTATCGATTGGGACGTAGAACTTTCCGGTAATGATATGAATAAAATTACTGATACCTTTTATTCCATTGTTTATTACGCTATAGACAACTTCATTCCATTTAAATATATATACAATTCTAATGCCTCTTTTCCTAAATATATGAATTCTGAATTAAAGCAACTTATTCGTAAGAAGAAAGCTGCCCATATTAAATATAAAAATACGGGACTTCCACAAGATTATGAAGATTTTTCCAACCTCAGAGCAGAGTGCAAGAAAATGAGTAAGATGGCCCATGATAACTATTTATTATCTGTTGAATCTAGGATTAATACTGATCCTAAATATTTTTGGCGATTTGTTAATGACAACCGCGGTAAAGCAACGTTACCTAATAGTATGGTATATAATGATGTTACTGCTAATACCGGTGAGGATATCACCAACCTATTCGCTGAATATTTTTCTTCAATATATGTAAACGGTAATGAGGTAATAAACTGTGAATATAAGAAGACTTTCCCAATTGGCCCTAATAATTTTTCGTTTTCCATCAGCAAAGAGGAAGTGTTTAATTCTATTTTAAACTTAAAAATTACAAATGTTGCAGGTCCTGATAAAATACCTAGCAGCTTTCTTGTTAATTGCATTTATTCGCTTTGTACACCAATACATATTTTATTTAGTAAATCATTAAAACTTGGCACCTTTCCGGATGCTTGGAAGATCGGCTACATCTCCCCAATATTTAAAGCAGGCGATCGTCATTCAATAAAAAATTACAGAGGAATTTGCATTCAATCATGTATACCTAAAATGCTTGACAAATTAACTTCAGAACAATTGGCTTGGTTTGCTAAAAGCATTATTATTCCACAACAGCATGGTTTTCTTTCGGGTCGTTCAACAGTATCTAATTTGTTGGTATACAAACATTTTGTATCATCTGCATTGGATGGAAATTATCAAGTTGACACAGTATACACCGACTTCGTCAAAGCTTTTGACAGAGTTAATATAGAGCTGTTGGTACGTAAACTATCTATTATGGGTTTACATGGACCTAGTCTTTCTTGGATAAACTCCTTCTTGCTTCATAGAATTCAAATTGTACGCATAAAAAATTTTTGTTCGACTCCAATTTTAGTGTCATCAGGTGTTCCGCAAGGATCTCATTGTGGGCCTATACTATTTTTACTTTTTATTAATGATTTGTACGTTGTATTAAAAAATAGTAATTTTTTAATGTATGCTGATGACTTGAAAATTTTCAAGACCATTAAATCCTTGAAGGACTGCTGTGAGTTACAGAATGATTTAAATAGTTTATATGTATGGTGTAATGAGAATCTACTTGACTTAAATATTAATAAGTGCGTTTCAATATCTTTCACGCGCTCTAAAAACATTATTGATTTTATTTACAAAATTAACGTAAATAGTCCACTCGAAAAAAAAACCGCAGTTACTGATCTCGGGGTTACTTTCGATTCTCATCTCAACTTTAACCAACATATTGACCTAATTTGCAATATGTCTCTCAAAAAATGGGGATTTGTATGGCATATTGGTAAAGAACTTGGCTTGGACTGTCTTCGATTACTATATTGTGCATTGGTTCGCTGCCACTTAGAATATGCCTCGGCAGTTTGGTCTCCACACACAGACATCAATTGTCACAAATTGGATAGGATTCAGAATAAATTTCTTAGAAATATGGAGTACAAGACAGGTCAAAGTCACATCCAGGGTTCATACACTAACATCATGTGCCAGCTTCGTATAGATTCGTTAGGAAAGAGAAGAGCGATCGCTGACCTGTGCTGTCTTCATCGTCTAATTAATGGTTCCTTGGACTGCCCTGACCTACTAGCAGAATTAGATTTCAACGTACCCAACAACAGGACCACTAGAAATACACCTCTCTTTCGTCAGAGTTTATATAATAGTAATATTGGTGCGAATAATTTAATACAGCGCAGTATGTCTATTGCTAATGGAATATTTAAAGAACCTTGGTTTAATTTATTTGATTCTTCTTATTCTTCGTTTAAAGTGAATTTAAAAAAGAAACTATTTATTTAATTTCTTGTTTAACTCTATCTGAAGTCTTTTTTATTTAAGTGTACTGCTTTTTGTCCATTTAAACTTCAGTTTCATTTTACTTATGTAGAATTCATAATATTATTTAATCTTTTTTTTATGTTTTAAATTTTGTAATTTCTATTGTAACTTAGTTTTAGTTTTATGCATAACATGTATTTATACTTATTATTGTAAATGGGGTTACCCGTCAATAAATTATTATTATTATTATTATTATTATTAATATTGTAAATTACGCGGATGATACAAATATATTAATATCTGCCAAAAACATTGAAATGGCAATAGAAGAGGCCTCTGTAACATTCGATTCAATTAAATCGTGGTTTGTGAAAAACAAATTAATAATTAATGAAGAAAAAACAAACATAATGTTATTCAATAAAAAAGCACGAAGCCTGGAAAATCAAATTGAGTCAATAGATATAGATGGAAAATCCATAAATATCAGTCAAAATGTTAAATTCCTTGGTGTGTATATCGATAATAAAATTACTTGGAATGAACATATTAACTCAACAAGAAATAAATTAAACTCGGTCATATTCATGTTAAGGGAATTATCGAAATACCTAAAGAAAACGGTTGTAAAGACCGCATATATAGCAAATTTCGATAGTGTCATGCGCTATGGAATAATCTTTTGGGGAAATAAATCGAATGCCCAAAAAATATTTATTCTTCAAAAAAAAGCTATAAGGGTTATTTTAAATCTTAATTACAAACAATCATGTCGAGGGGTTTTTAAAAGCAATAATATGTTAACGATGTATGGAATATACATAATGGAGACAATCCTATTCTACCACAAACACCTTACAGGAAATGATAATAAAAGTACAAACTATAACACAAGAACAAATGACTACATCTACCCCCAACATAAACTCAATGCAACAGAATACTCAGTTCAATACTCTTCGATAAAATTATTTAATTCACTTCCGAATAATATTAAAGTCCACAAAAACGACTTTAAACGTTTAAAAAGAGAATTATTTGAGTTCTTAGTTGAATGTGAGCCCTACTCAATTGAAGAATTTATTAATAAATGTAGATATAAGTAGACTTAAGTCAACACTCTTATTACCTTTATGTATATTTCTTCTTTAAGTTTAAATTAAGTAATATTAGATTTAGGCTAGTTCATAAGTTTTGACGCAAATTTCATCTTGTACATGTACATGACACTTTGAAATAAAGAGATATTATTATTATATTTAAATTAATAATAGGTAACTTAGAGCCCAATGACGAACTACGATATGATCCCACTATTTCTAGACTCATTAAAAATCAAAATAAATTAAAAATATCATATTTAAATAACACACGTCATTAATGAAGAAGGAGACACGATTACTTTGTTTTACCACTATATTTAAAGTCATCGTGTCATCATTTTCCCTTCTTCATTATATTCAAGATTTATCACAAAGTAAATGCCTCTACAATTAAACATTGAACGATTTAATTCAAAACTTTAAAAGTGTATTAATTCAATTGTGCACCAATTATTTTGGAGAACGCCTCGAAGATTCAAGCATTATACTTACTTACAAATTATTCTAATTTGTAACCTTAATATTAAAATAAGGGTTCACTATCGAAAAATGATTATTTATAAATCAAGTTGAATGCAACATACTATATTGTATTATTTTTATTTCAGTTTTACGTAGTCCAGGTATTGCTTTATATTGTCTCGTTTTATATCTAGAAAACTGAGTAGTACTTTACCTAAAAACCTCTTATACGAGTGCCATATAATTGCAACAAATTATTATACAATTTGTATGAAAGCTTAAAGATGATACAGTAATTAATAATTTGATACATTTTATTTTCTTCTAGACTGACCAATATAGTCTATAAGAAATTGGATATTCGTTAGAAAGAACATACGAACTCCTTTTATAATAAAAAGCAAACTCTATATTTGCTAATCATCTTATTCAAACTTGACCTACTTGATTTCTAGAAATTTAAAAAGCCAAAAGTAATCCAGAAAACTGCCTAATTTAATATATTCATCCATTTTTAAAGTTACTTTGTAAATTGTATTACGGTATAACGTTTCTGATTGAAGATGTATAAAGTTATGGCTTCGAGCATCCCCCTAAATATATGATAAATTAACAAGAAATCTCAACGATTATAATAAATTAAAAACTATAATGCAATGTATCAACAGCAATTTAAAATGATACGACTTTTTTAATGAGATACTCATCCTGTCTGGTAAAAATAACAGTAGAAACTATACTATAGTAATAAATTGCTATCAAAAAGTATATCAAGACAAAATCCCATTACAAATTTAAGAAATAAAGAGATTTTGTTTTCGTTTCAGAAAAGGAAGAATATTGGCTAAGAAAATGTTTATTGGTAAATTTTCATTTCCAAACTAAAATTGTAAACATAAGATAGGTAAACTAATAAACTCCTGACAGATATCTATAAGAAACACTTACTCTGAAAACGTGAATATCATATAAAATTAATTTCGTAAATTATTCGATTATATTTCTTATTAATGCAATATCTAATTATGTCCTAGGGTTAGATATTTCATTTAATGACAATACAATTACTTTACAAAACTATAGAATTTTCTAAAATTATAGATCATATAATTAAAAGTAGTGGAAATACATTTATTTAAGTCCTAAACTCTACAACTTTCTGCTAAATGTCTAGCCGTTGAACATATTTGAGAAGATATTTCAGTTTCTTTATTATGATTCTATACTCTGTTTATCATAACAATAAAGTGTTTGATATATTAACTGCTAAAATAAACATAGTGCATATAATTATACTCTTTGGAGATTTCACTAGCTACATGCTAAAATGAATTTTCCATAAGAATTTACATAACTTTTGTAATACACGCCTAATTATATTATTCAATCAATCAATTCTTTATTTCACGTAGCCACCAAACAAAAAATACAATATTGCCGAATCAAGATACTCTTGTAGTGGATGTGAACGTCAAATACTAAAAGTATGGATAAAATATAGGCTATAATTGTATTACAAATATAACACATTAAAATCAAAGTTTAAAATAATATTGTGATACTAATATTATGAATAGAATATAATCTTAGTCTAAAAATTACAAATACAACACATTAAAACCATGGTTTAATATAAAAAACATTATTGTAAAATTTTAAATTTAAGCGAACACCATTCGGCTTATGATATTTCATTGCCTCTTATGTATTTTTCACAGCTAAAAACAAAAATGTACCATATGGCTGAATTTGACGCTCTTAACATGTATTTTTATTCCATAAACCGGTTGGAATTAATCAACGACTCTAATATTGACAAAATAACAGACAGCTCTATACTGCCGTTCAATCCGGACTTATCCTGAATGGATGTCAGGCGAACTTAAAAATCTATTAGTTAACAAAAAAATAGATCACTAACGCTTCAAGTAAAGTGGTTCGTCGAATGATTATGAAATTTTTTCCAATCTTCGTCGACAATGCAAATTAGTTTCTGAGTCGCTCTATAAAAATTATTTAAAAACCATTGAAGCCAAACTTATATCAGACCCTAGAAGTTTCTGGAGGTATACTAAGGAACACAGACATGAAAATAGTATTCCAATGGTAATGGAATACGAGCAACGCAAAGGCTCTAATGGTGAAGAGATAGTTAACAGTTTTGTAACTTTTTTTTCGTCAGTGTACTCTATAAACAATAATCTATATACATCTAATTCAGCATACATTAGTGACACCATCAATGATCACATACTCACTATTTCTAAAGAAGATGTTTTTAATCTGATTTTAAAACAAAAGATTAGTAAATGCTCTGATCCTGATGGTATATCGAGTTTTTTCTTGCTACACTACATTTATTCTGTGTGGTCCTATTTATGAACTAATGTCAAATTCGTTATTACTAGGTATATTTACAAGCAGATTGAAACTTAGCTATATTATACCAATATATAAATCTGGCCAACCTGATTTGGTAGAGTTCGTCTCCAATCAATCATTCCAAAGAGTTTGGATAAATTAGTCGCAGATAGGTTAACATGGATTTCTCATCAAATAATTGCACCGCAGCAACATGGCTTTGTCCCTGAAAGATTCACAGTCTCAAATTTGCTATCCTATATACAGTACCTATCATACGCTTTAGATAAATGCTACCAGATTGACTCGATCTACACTGATTTCTGCAAGGCGTTTGATAGAGTGGATCATTCCATTATATTAAGCAAACTGGATGCCTTAGGTTTTAATAAGTTAACAATATCTTGGATTCAATCTTTTCAGCAAAATCGTATTCAAAAGCCATGCCTTAACAATTTTACATCAAAAACAATAAATAATTTCTGGGGTAACTTAGGGATTTCACTGCGGCCCTACTCTGTTTTTGTTTATTTACGATTTACAGCATGTTAAAAAACACTGCAATTTCTTGATGTACGCGGAAGACGTCAAAATATTTAAATGGGTCAATTCTATAAACGATTGCAGATTAATCCAAGAAGATATTAACAGTATTAATAAATTGTGTACATTGAACAGATTATTTTTAAATAAGACAAAGTGTAGCTCAGTTTCATTTTGTAGACGTGCTTCACTTATACCATTGATATTATACCACTTACGAAGAAAAACGATGTATGTGACCTAGAAACTGATATATAATTCACATATAACAAACATTTGTGGCAAGGCATTAAGAATATGGGTTTTTGTATAGTGTATTGGTAAACATCTCAACGTGCAGTGCATTAAAACTTTATATTACGCCTTTTACGCTGTCACCTGAAATATGCTTCTGTTATCTGGTCACCTTATACCTTGACGAATAAAAAAGCATTAGAGATGGTTCAACATAAATTTCTTAGGTCAATATAATATAAATATAAAATTGGTATTATCCATATTCAAGGCGCTTATTCTAATATTAAAAGTGTAGATGTCTATCTGAGTTGTGTGTACTACAAAAATTAATTAATGGCATGTTTAATTGCTCTTATCTTTTAGAACAACTAGATTTGTATTTTTCTGATAATACTCGTCAATTAAGATCCAAACCATTATTCCGCGAGAAAACCTTTACGTCTAAGTTTAGCTGTAACAACTCTATTGGTCAACTTATACGTTATGCCAAATTATATAATGAATATAATTGGTTCGACATATTTATTTATTCAAATAATTCGTTTAAATCTAGGTTTAAGAGGCATGTACATGCACCGTTTTAGGCATGTTTTTGCGCAACGAACACACGCGTTATATCAGATCTACCCCAAATTAAAATATTGTAGGATATGAGTGAGTCAGGACATAATATGCATCCAGTAAGGATGTGTGGATAATATTGTGTTTTAATTTAAGTATGGCGTAGTAGGCGCTACTTAACCGAGAGTCGACATCGGCAATCTGCGTATCTAAACTTAGGGTTTGTTCGATGTAAGAGCCTAGATATTTTAATCAGATGGATCCAGTCTCAATGACGTTTCCTGTTGTAGAACTGCACCATTGTTGTTTTGTGAGGGTTGAGTAGGATATTGCACATTTTCTTATCTGTTGTCTTGATTTTCAGTAGTAGATCATTTCGATTGTTCGCGGATAGCACAATTTCAGTGTCATCTGCAAAATTGATCACCTCGCCCACAGAAATGTGATCGGTTAGGTCGTTAATGAATAATAAAGAAACAATAACGAACCTAAAGTCGACCTCTGCACAAATACCGCTATTTGCGCATATAGTTTCTGATACAATAGGAACGTCTCGACGAGATTCAATGCATTTTCACGAATGCTCTTGAAAAGTCATAGAATAACCCGACTACATATTTACCGGTGTCAATGATTTTTGAAACTTCCTTGAGAAGGGCAACATTCTTTCTTGAATCCATGCTGGGCATCGCGAACGAGATTGAATGTCTCGATGCAGTTGGTTAGTCTTGATACAATGATTTTTTAAATTATTTTTGAAAATAGATCTAGTTTGGAAATGGGTCAGTAGTTATTAACGTCAGTCGCGGGTGGTCCATTTTTACAGATTGGTATTATTTTTGATATCTTAATGCGTCAGGGAAAAATCTCGAATTTAATATTAAGTTAATTGGCAGGTACACCATCTTGGCGTTGTGTTCAGTATTTCTGCAGGGGTTACGGGCAACAAGAACATGGATTGTGTCTCATATTTAGAGGTAGTGCATTGCTCGGAATGCTGAAGTGCTGGTTCAGCTTAGAATCAGTTATAATGGAATAGTGGTTTACGAAGATATTTGCCACTTCATGAGTTTCATTTGTAAATTTCCCTGCATTTTTTGTAATTATATGTGGGATGTTTTTTTTAATTCCATGTAATTCTTCGCTTATTATATTCCAGATTTTTTCTTGATTTGGAGCATTTAGTATTTGTAATACTATAGTAATTTCGTTTTGTGGTTTCGATCAGCTTCATATGAGTTATTTTATTATTATGATATTCGATTATGAGCCGGTAAATTAATTTTAAGTTTCCGCAGGACCCTCTTATGGCATCGTTTACCCATGAATTATTGTTAATTTTATTCTTTATTTTACACTTCTTTGGGCAAGGCAAATTGTAACAGTGGAAAAATTCAATAAGGAATAGCTTAAAGCTGGTGTTTACGTTCTCGGTTTTAATGAGTTTGTCTGTTTTATGTAAATATTTTAAGCTCACTAATATTGTTGACTTTTGTTTCTCTGCAGTGTGTACGTTTAGGCTCGATTGGTTAAGCTGACTTAGTGTTAAGTTGTATAATCGTTAGTTGAGCATGATGATCAGATATATTCAAGTTGAGATTGCTGCATAGAAGGACGTTTTTGAAAAAATCATAACCCCGAGAATTTTCAATTAAATCCAAATTTTACTAGGTAGGTATGGATTTTCCATTTCGTATTCATGTCAAAGAAAAGATTAAAAAACATATCATCAAAGTGATCTTCGTTCTTTTCCACACACTCCTCAAGTCGAATTGAGAGGTTGTTCAATCATCCTTCCAACATGTTAGCCGGAATCGTTTGAATTTCTCAGGTGATAGCATTGGACAGCTGATCAAGAATCACTGGTTTCTTAACAAATACACTGGCCTCAAGGTACTCCCAAAGAAAAAAATCTCGGGGCGTAAGATCAGGTAATCATGAGGACATGGGTGAAATGAGTCGTCCTGGAAATTGTTCTCTCAACAATGCCATAGACTCCCTTGAGGTATTGTAAGTTGCCTCATCTTGCTGAAAAAAGACTCTTCTAATATCAACTCTACGCCTCGTCAACTCTGGAAGGAAAAATCACGCAGCATGGTGACTTGCTTCCATAGCTTCCCTAACTTGAACCACATTTTCAGGAGTACTGAAACCTCTTTCTCCACCTCGAGGTACTCCAGGCTTTAACGATCCTCTAGTACGAAGGTTCTGCACCCACTTCAGGATACAATTTCGCGTAGGAACATGACCGTACCTTCTAAGAATGAATTGTGTTTGAAAAATGCGTTGTGTAGCAACCACTGAACGCCTAGTTTCGATGTAAGTGTTGCAAACAAATACGCGTTGCTCTAGAGGCCATGGTTCCATAACGACTAAATCAAACAAAATGGCAAGGCTGGGTGGTCACATATCAATCAACCTTTTGGTTATATAAGTTGAATATCAGCTGGATTGTTGGCGATCGTCGGTGATTTTTGTTGTATTTGTTTATTTATGTTTCCGTTCGTTGAACTGTTTATTTCTATAGTTGCGGTATTTTTATTGGCCTTTTTTGATAATTTCTTGGGATGGGTTTTTTGGGCAGAAAATGATGTTTTTGGCGTTGCTAAGGTAACCTCAATACTTCTGAGGCCTATATTGTTGTGCTCTGGATGGATTTTATTTGATCCTGCAGGAAAGATACGTTTTTTTGGAACTGTCTTGTATGATTATGTCTTTAGATTTTAGTTGGTATTGTAAAAATGTCAACTGAGTTACTGAATTCTATTCAATAAGTTGTAAACGATGGGTCGAGGTCATCTCTATTGTCGCGAACGCTGTCAGCTGCCCTTCTTGTGTATGTAAACAACAGATTATTGACTACTTGTTTACTGGAATCACATTTTTCAGATATTTAAGACATCTGGGGTGCATAGTCACTTCACATTTCATACACTTTAGTCCACTCTGGGGCACTGTGCGACACCACTTGAATTTTCTGTGGGACCCTTTATTTGTACGTCTTGTTTGCCGACATTTTGAATATTATGCAATTATAGGTTTATTCGTCACTTTATCTGATATCGATTGCACTGTTGATAAAAATTGAGCCGCTTTAAGAGAACAGTGTATAATCTCATTAAGGTAATACTAAATTCACATTTGACACTAAACTGTTCCTGCAACATTTTCGCTGAAATAATTAATACCACAATTCAAAATTAAATATTAAAAACATATGATTCTTAATTTATCTAAAAAAAATATATTGAAATAATTTATACCACAATTCAAAATTAAATATAAAAAACATATGTTTCTTAATTTATTTTAAAAGAATAAAATGACCAAGTTGTCCAACCAAATCCAAAAACAACTTAGTTTTAAGTCGAAACTAAGTTGGTTTTGGTTTTGGTCACATTTCAATTCTTAAGAAATGTTGTGGTTTCAGATTTTACTATTCCTTATGATGACTATAAAGCACTAGATTGGTCTATCAAAAACTTTGGTCGTTTCGTCTTATCACTAAATTAGATTACAATGTATGAATTATAACTCTACCACGGTTTTATTGATGGTATCTAGTCAGCGGGGTGGTTGAGCTTGACTACAGATGATGTTCTTAAATAGGGTGTAGGTTTAAAAGCAGGTTTGCATGGCCTTAACATGTCACCTTCATTAAATGACTAACACTGCAATTAAATAGAAATTAGCTATACATAAACTTCAATAAAAACTAAACTAGAAATTAACAACAACTATAATTAATGTAATTTTTCATAATTTTCTTCGTACAAACATAAAAAAAACAATTAACTGGGAAAATTTTATTGTGTAAAAAGAAAACATCCTATTTGCAGTGTGTACTTTTCTGAAATTCTAATTTATCCCGGTTCTACATTTGACTATTTTTTTCCAAGAATGTTAATACGTATATTTTTAAAGTTCACATTGTGTTATTCTAATTGAAACTTCCAACGAATTGGAAAACACTTTTATAATTCTATTATTAGAATTACCTAGAGCAAATTAACTTAACAAAACTATTTCAAGGGTTTTCACATTAATTTAATTCAAAATTTAATTAACAAAAAAACTATTAAAACTCTTATTTATAAATCGATTTGTAGATCATTTTAGATGATTGGCATTAAGCAGAAACTTATATAATATATTGTGGTCCATTAATATACAGGGTGGGCCACGAATAACGTCAATTAAAAGTTTTCGGGGTTTCTGCTTGACGAAAAATCTGAGAAAATCAACATTATTCGGTTGAATGTGATTTCCTCATAGATAATATTTCAACTTTCTATCATTTCCAGTTATACCGAGTTAAATTTTGTAATATTTGGAAAACAAAATGCAGAAAAACTCAACCAAAGCCAATAACCCAGAAAGAGGAAATTCAAGTAAATGTTTTGGCTTATTTTCAAGCAAATCCACGCGCATCCACCAGTACTTGCCAAGAGGATTTGGGAGTAAGCAGAACCTCTCTGTGAAGAAAATTTTGAAACTGTATAGGATGCATAATTATAAATTTAATTTGGTGCAAGTATTCCAAAGATGTCAAAATATGTCAACTTTGAAAATTGAAATAAATATATTACGTCTATTTTATAACAAACAGAGGCAGGATGCATGATGAAGTCACACTGGCAAATGGGAGACACTTAACCTTCTGTAAAAATGTCTTAGGATTGTCCAATAACAATCAACTAAATTGGACTGAACATATACAAATTCTCTGCTGAAAACTAAGTACCCAGTTTACGAATCTTAAAAGGGAATGTATCAAAGAATGTACTAGTAAATGTTTACCATGCTAATTTCTTATCTATACTTCGCTTTGGGATAATTCATTGGGGAAGCGGACACACAGAAGAGGTTTTAAAAATTCAAAAACGTGCGCTACGAATAATTTTAGGAATGAAATATACAGCTATGCAGAAACAAATTCAAATCGAATTATTCGTCAGCAACGATAACAGGAAAAACCCAAGGCTTTTAGACCTACTCTATATGAAGCATAGACTTGCGCAAAGTGAAAAATGTACATACTATGCATGCATAAAATTTTACAACTTGCTGCCACATGATATAAAAACTATAGGTAATCTGAAAAGCTTTAAAAATAATGTAAATGAATTTATCAAATATATCGAGCGTTCTCTGTAAATGAACTTACATTAAAAGCAGGCACCTTATTTAAGATTATTTTCGAGTATATTACACTATTTTATTTTCCTTCATGACCAATTTATGTATTGTATAGACATTTCAGGATCACACCGATTCACTAATGGATGTTATTCATGGCCCACCCTGTATAAGTAATAAAATGTTATTTGACTTTTGTTTTTATTATACTAAACTTAAACAGTTTAATTGTATTTCCTTTTAAATTTAGTAACATAAATATCCTTGAAAATGAATCGTCACCAACGAACATCAAAAAGTATTTAAATTACTTACTGTTCTTAAATTTTGTCCTAATTCTGAGTATATAAACATATTATTATAATTGAAAATGTATGTGTGTCTTTTCAGTAATTACTTTCTACGAATAATACAGCACTTAACAAGATTAGAATGTCTGCGTAATGACTTTACTTTATTTTTTTTGTTTCCAAAGTCTGCTGGGAATAATAATGTAATAACCATTGTTCTTCCGCCACAGTTTTAGATAATGAGCTGCGTATTAAAATCGATATTCTCATTATAAAAAGATGATGGCATTAATTATTTTATATAATCTTCGTTTTTGCTATCGCAGATATATAAATAATATATTCAATTATAATGTTAAATGATTACTTAATTTTAAATGATATCAATTTAGAGAAAAAAACGGAGTATAAAAATGTTGCACGCGCAGTTTAGATGATTTTAATGAATTTAAGTACTGAATAGGTTTTTGTCGCCTGTTCTTATTCTATAACGAATCCAGTATTTTGAAGTATTTGTAATATATATTAATAAATTCTTAAATGATGAAGATATTTGATATTTCCTTATTTAAACTAATTTAGCAATATTCAAAGATTTATTTCTGACAAAATAATTAGATTTCAAATTGGAGATTTTAATTTAGGCATCCTGAGTTACACACTAGTTGCATATATACATATTTTAGTAATGCTTAAAAATTTACCGCGCTTTGACAATATTTGAAATGATTTAATGCGCCACTCGTTCCCCCAGACCCATACATTTATGATTCCCCCATCTGACGGGCCTGATTGAGCCGTTAGAAAAATTAATGCTTTGCAATGATAAAAAGGGGTGGAAATAAACTGGGAAGTTATCGGAATGTTGACGTTTTGATGTCTTTATCGCGCCCAGTGGCAGGGGGTACTAAAATATAGCATAAAATATTACGATGTAGACTTAATCTATCGACTGCCTTTTTAACAGCGGCGATAAAACCGATTCTGACAGCATCGGTCCCATGTCATTACAGCCTCGGGAATGTTTACGATAGGTGCGCGTTAATTTTGGTGGAGGCGCCGGGACGTCTTACTCCTTGAATTATTGGGATATTAGAGCCCTGATGTTGTGATTTAATCGGGTTTGAGTGTGCAGATGCGGGCTTAATGCCGAAGAGGGCGGCGCGTAAAAAGGGGCGAACCGACTACTAAATCATTTTTATCGCATAATGAGTCATTAACAGTTGTCAGCGACAGAGACCGGGACCGGCACTAAATAAAATTCCATTTTCATTAAAATAAACCAGACGAGTGGTTTTTACACAACATATCCTTGTTCGGGGTACACGTTGCGCTGACACTTCCTGAAATATGATGCCCGGCAGCGCGGGGCCTGGGCTGGCTTTTGGGGGCGGCGCGAGGCTTGGGATCCGTACTCCTGTGCCAGCACGCCAGCCGCGTCTAATTGCGAGATAATTAAATGCTGCATGCAGGACCCGGCTGCCGTCACGTTAACGTCATGTGTACCGTGTGACATCTTTACGGGCCCATAAACCGGACTTAACAGAACGACATAATCACCTAGGGACCCTGACAGTAACGCAACAGGAACGAAAGCTTGAAAAAAATTACTCGATTTTCCTGGTTTAGTACCTTGAGTAAAAAAGAGACATGCATATAGAAACGTAAATGGAAAGTTTTTATGACTAAAAGTTACGTTCGTTAGGTATTTAAACTCACATTCATATTATTTCACAAATTGAAACCTTTATTATTTTAAGGTTAGCTTAGCGACGAATTTAATTGAAGCAACTAATCCGTTCGTAATGATAAAAATAAAAATAAAAAATATAGGTTTTTACATTGCTGAAGAGTCGGAATAATATGGAGTTCTATCACCTTAATATTGCCTCGGATGAATACCAAGCAATATTTTCTTTTATAAGTAACATCACCTCGTACTATAATTTTTACAGTTTCTCTACATAAAATTCCATGTAGCAACGTCTCCTATGTCGACATAAAGCATCCCCAAAGAGGATCGTGCTTCATCACTAAACATCACTCTATCCCACTCTAGGTGTCACATCAGTCGCAATCTACATCACTCCAAACGTTGCTGTCGATGAATTATATTATTCTATTGTTGAGAACTATTTTTGACATAAACGCCTAGAAGGTAATTTTAATGCTTTTTCTGAATAGTATAGGCTAGGTTACCACACAATATTGGGTACATCATGGGTACAGATTTAAGGTTCAAATAGGCAATAGTACTTTTGTTGTTTGGTACTGGAGTCTTTATTACTGTATATGTGCTAATGGTTTGAATTTGTTTTATCCAAATGCCACTATTATCTTAATGGAGTGGATCAGGTTCTTCTGGAAAAATCACTTGTTAATTGCACTATTGCATCGCTCAATATCAAAATACTTCAACTTGTATTATGGCACTTGTCTTGCCTCGTATAACATCCAACTTACCTAGTATCCCACTTTCGCAAGAACTTAAAGAATTTCGACATTGCATTTGGCAGATCCTGAATTTGATCAACCTGTGCGGATAGATATATTCCTCGTTGTAGGTACTGCCCTTGATATTACTTTTTCCTCAACTTCATACATTAAGGGCAGCCCTATTGCCATACATTCACGTGTTGATAACGGTCGATACGTATCTCTACCACCATTAAAAGATGATACTCGACCTTATGTCAATTCTAATAGAAAAATGCGTTTAATAAATTCTGTAAATTAGTGTTACTTTGAACACAATCCTAAATATTTCAAGTTATATTCAGAGAATATTCAAAATTATATTACTAAAGTACATCTAGTACTTGTGTTTCTTCTATTTTTTACGTACCATAGAGTAGAGTGCAGAAGCAAAGCTTTAACGCCAATGACCTTATTATTGTATTTAAATGTGCTGAACATGATAAGAATGGCCTCAGCCTAATGACTGTCAAGTTGTCAAGTTGCAAGTCAATGTTGAACAGACCATCGTACTTTTTAGTTTGTGCGAGTGCTGTTCACTTGTGACATACTACTAATGTGTAGTGAAATATTATTTGACTCATCTAATTGTACCAGCATATTTTGGCGTTCTTCTATTAAAGATCTAATATTGGAATGGGAGCACACTTGGTTATTTTCGGTCCTAATTATAATCCAATAATCCATATGAAGTTAAAAGATGATTAGGCAGTGAATCGCTGATAATTTATGTCAATGGATACTGAGTATTTATGAAATGCTTGTTTTAGAAAATATTTCTATTCATATGCAACGACCAATTCTGGTGGTATTTTTAGATTAATTGTAGAAGTTGTTTATTTAAGGATAGAAAACAATTACTTGGTACTTATCTATTTAGTTGTTTGACAAGACATGAGTGGCGCTATTGAAAATATTTCAATTTCCATGCTCTGTGACTTTAAACTCCGCCCTGCCACTTAAATATATTCGTTGCAAAGAGAGCTGTACAAATCTGCAAATCTATGACTACGCCACTGATATGTCACTTAGTAATTTATTTCAAGGTCATGAAATCCTGTAAGTCGCGGTTTATTTCCATCCGAGTTATTGGATTATTCGACGTTCTTATGCATACACACTTGTCTTCATTTAACCCAGAATCTATTATCGAAATGTTTATTCAAATCTCATCTCTTACTTTGCCCATAATTTTATAGATAAAATATAGGGAAAGTTTTGATCTGAATGGATTCTCTGGCTAATAGTAAGACTCTTCATTTGACTATAGAAGCTATGCAAGAATAGCTTTTCAGTCTAAAAATTAGTTTATTAGCACAAGACGGTTTATGTTCTAAAAGTTCGAAGCAAATCGGTTTCACTTTCACGTTGAATTTCCTTCATTTTAGGTTAGTCAAAAAAAATGTGTTGTACAGTGACAGTGTAATAGGGTCTAATAATCCTACATCTATATTTAAGTGATTTTGTACCAAGCTCTTTCTCCACTTCCGTGGAGGGATTGCCCTTTATGGGGTATTAATGGTGTTTTCTATAATAAAGTGCCTTAAAGATTTACGTTGAATTTTCCCAATTTCTATAATATGAATATTAGACTTTGGGTTCCATACTATTGAGCAATATTCTAGTTTGCTATGTATAAAAGCATAATAGAAGAAAATACGAGGTAGCAGACTATTAAATGGCTTACTATTACGTAACGTAATCCCAACATACTATAGCTTGATTTAGCGGGATATGAGATATGAATATTGAAATTTAATTTATTGTCGAAATAAATACCAAGGTCACGAAACATTACCACAGGCTCTAAATTGAAAGAATTAAGTTATATAAGAAAATTTACCTGAGTTTAGTTTTCTCGTCATTGAGTATAAGTACCAACTTTCTCTAACCTAGTCTTCAAAGGAAAAGAGAAATCCTTTAACTTTCAATAAACAAAAGCTTCAGATATAACTTTTGAAAAGCGACAATGCAAGCTGTGCGGATTGAGTGGAATGTAATTGAGTGTCAGAATTTGGACAATTTGAGTTGCTCGATCGTTCAGTTCCCAAAGAGAAAACGAACGCTTGTAAATTCGACTTTTCAATATGGTTTTCTCGAGAAATGAAATCTCATCTTACTTATATCATTTGTTAGTATAGAAACCACATTCGACGAAAAATACGTAGAACAGAGAATCAATCTTATCTTATAGAATTTAAGCGACTATGAGATACGTTTTATGCCTGGTCGATCAACAATATCAAATCTAGCGTCATTAATCCAACATATATCTCTGAGATTATGAATAACACCATTAATCAAATTTGGAATTTTTTTTTTGAACTTTTGTTAGGCTTTTATTTTTATGTTTTACGCTATGGTTGGATAACAATTATAGGACTTAAACTCCATCACACATCCTTTCAATGTTTTGAAAAGTAACAATAAACTCAACGATGAAAGAAATTGTTTTTTTATAGAGCTAGAGAAATTAAAGATATTTTTTTCTTGTGATTTTACATGTATTTTTTGAAAAAACTTTCTTTTTCTCACAAGAAAAGAAAATCATTCTAAATATTTTTGAAGCGTCGTTGATGTATAAAATGATTTTACGGGCCTTGGGGATTAATGTACCACTTTTTCCTTTCTGACTATTCTAGAAAAATGGCATTTATTATTCGTTCGGGTCGCAAAATACGGTGTGCACTACTGGAGGGAAACAGAAAATTGTTTTCACCAATCGGGCTCACTAAACTGGCGCGGTTGCTGTTAGCTCGTCTAGGGTGGCGCAGTAGCACTACTAGTCCAAAACCTAACCCAGAACATTTATATAAGAGTTTGAACAGCTTCATTTAATCGTATGACACATCATGCAGTCATTTACCTGATTCTTTTTGTTTGATCTGTGGTGAATTTATTAAATTACGGGCAAAGAAACATGGCATGGTCACGAATCATGAAATACGTCTGGATAGCGAGTCGTACTTTAAAATACTTGTGAAGAATCTGTTAAAAAAATGGTTTCCAAATTATTGTTGCAGCTCCTGCAAAGCATCTTTGTGTAGTAAGTACTTTTGATTTATATTGAATTGATAGAAAAGTCTTATTATCGTGTTTTCCCTTACAAATTGGGTTAAATGTCTATAACATTAAACATTCGAAATTTTATGCATTTTCATTGTTAAATGTCGTAAATGCTAATTTTGATAAAATTTTATTTATAAACAAGTACTTTTGATTGAAATCAATCGCTTATCGTTTGATTACAGTTTTTTTATTGTTTACAGTGTGGTATAGTACTGGTAAGAGATCAATAAAATCGCAATTTTAAGGATTTTAAAAGAGCCAAGGATCCGCGAATATGACTGCTATTTATGTCAGGTACAAAACCTGTCAGGAAATCTACGACTCAAGTCGAAATGATGTATCAGGATATATCATTTCGGCTTTACCATCTTCGTCGGCGCCTGTGCCCCACTCAGATAATTTACCTGTGCCAATGCGACAGTTTTCCGATTTGTCTACAAGCGAGCCATCAAGTAGCCCGATAATAAATATCTACAGTCGTAGATAGAAGTAGAAGAAATTCTCCAAAATTCCAATCAATGGAAACATTCTATATGGGTTTGACTGGAAGAAAATTCCAAAGAATGAAGTCCGCCTGTGATTCCTGTGCTCAAAATTTAGTGTATTTTTTTATTTATGTGTATATTATTATTATGTATTTTGTTAACAGGTAATCCAAAGCATCACAATAAACAATAAATAGTCTTCAGCTCACCAGGTATTTATATACCCAGTGATCTAAATCTATCGAAGATGAAGGCTAAATTTTTAGTATCAAGATTACAGCAGTGGAAATTAGTTTATAAGGACGTGCGCGTTACTGAGCAGCGAAAGCAAAACATAGAATTCGTGAACTTCTTTACCAGAAAAGAAGATTTATGTTTTTGTAATGATATCAACGGGTCATTTGCTAAGTTAAAAATTGAGTACAGCCTTAAACTAATGTCATTTATTTTCAGATGGCTCTTCTCATATCATATTCTTCTTATCTCAAGGAAAGCTATGAGAACGTCAAAAATGTTCTTAAAAAACTTCGATACCAAGAAAACAATTGAAAAGTTATTGGGGATTTTAAGATGATATCATTTTTCGTGGGCCTACAAAGAGGCTAGACGAAGAACCCTTGATATCTTTGTTATGGAACAGCCGAGCCAACAATTAGTATTAACATGTTAAGGTTTGCCTCCAAGATTAGAATCCACTGCAAAATTTTGTTGCCTCTTCTACGTTTAAAACTGGGGCTTATGAAGCAATTTGTTAAAGGGTTTGACCGGCAATCGCAAGCATTTAAGTTTCTTCGCTGTCAGAAGCTAAAGTCGAAATAAGTCATACAGAAACTGAATGAAACCGAAAGGGCAGTTTGGAAAAGTATCGTAACCGTGACTGAGGATTTCTTGGGAAATCACAAGGCAGAAAACTATAAAACACTAGTCGAAGATTTAGTGTGTAATTTTGAGAAAATGTGATGTCTCATGTCTTTGAAGTTACATATGTTAGATTCGCATCTCGATTGCCTTAAAGATAACATGATGGGGGATTATGATTTGGGACTTGTTAGGTAAAGTTCTCTAACTTATAAACATCAGTCGACTAGGCAGAAAATGTTTTTTTATTAATATTTAAAATAAAAACAGAAAGGAATAAATATAATTTAATCATATGCAAAGAAATGTAACCACGGAACTACTACTGTTAATAAAGAAATATATTGAAATTGAAAATTGTTTTGTTATATATTAGTAACGGTATCGAAAACCCACTTAAATCTTCCAAAACAGACCTACGAGGGTAGATTGAAAAGTTTCCGGAATTGGCAAGAAAACGCAGTAATTAAACAGGTTTATTTTAATTTTTCAACATAGTGCCCTTGCAGGGCGATACACTTTTCCCAGCAGTGCTCCAACTTTTTTAAGCCTTCAGAAAAATATGATTTCGGGAACTCTGCAAAATAAGCTTTAGTGGCGTCGATGACCTCCTCATTTGACGTAAAGCGCTTGCCTCCGAGCCAAGTACGCACGGGGCCAGATCTGGAGAGTACGGGGGATGCGCCACCACCTCGTAGCCCAATTCAACCAATTTAGCATTGGCGATTCGGGATGAATGGGTCGGCGCGTTGTCGTGGTAGAAGAGCACTTTTTTCCGCTGCAAATGAGGCCGTTTCTCCTTCAATATGCCGTTGAATTGATCCAATAAATCGCTGTAGTATTGTCCCGTGATAGTTCTTCCCTTCTGCAAAAAGTCGATGTGTATCACACCTTGCGAATCCCAAAAAACGGTGGCCATGACCTTTCCATGGGACAGTCTTTGCCTTCTTCGGAGCAGATTCGCCTGGAGAAATCCACTGTTTCGACTGCTGCTTGGTTTCTGGTGTGTAGTGGTGGATCCATGTTTCGTCCCCGGTCACGAATCGGCGAAAAAAATCCGTTGAATTACGCTTTAACAAGGCCAAACACTCTTTCGAAGTGGTCACACGATTTCGCTTGTTGTCCATAGTCAGCAAACGCGGCACCCATCGCGCCGACAGCTTCCTCATGCCCAAATGTTCGTGCACGATATTTTGCACACGTTCGTATGAGATACCCGTGGTCTCTACTATTTCGCGCAACTTCACTCGTCGATCGGCTAACACGAGATCATGGACTTTGTCGACCATTTCTTCATTTGTGGCCGTTTTTGGACGTCCACTGCGTGGTTCATTCTTGGTGCTCGTACGTCCACGTTTGAACTCGCTCACCCAGAAACTAATAGTCGAAAATAAAGGTGTGGATGTGCCATGAACTTTCTGCAAAATATCTCGTGTCTCCGTCGCCTTTTTCCCATCCATCCAGAAATGTTTGATGACTGCACGAAATTCTTTTTTATCCATTTTTGCAAAAGTGCCTGACTTGCTTCACAAGATATCCTAGTAAACAAAAACCAATTTGTTGTAAAATTCAGCAAATATCACAAAATACCTATTTTTACAATGCTCTAGCCTTTTTTTTAAATAAAATTTTCTTCTAGCCTCATAGGATAAAACATAAAAATAAAGCCTAAAATTCCATAAAATCGATCTCCTACTTTTAAAAGCAAATCGGTATCACTTTGACGTTGAATTTCCTTCATTTTGGGTTATTCTGAAAAGGTTTATTGTAAACAGGACCAAGTCACAAAAATCGTGTGGTGCAGTGTAATAGAGGCCAGGTAGACGTATACAAATTTTAGCTGTGTTAGCTGTGCATTTGATACTTGTATATTTAATAAAATCATACTTTCGTGATCTATCCACTAACTTCCATTATAATAGTTTTGACTCCAACTCTTTCTCAATAACTTCAGGTGTTCGTCACTGATCTAACCTGGGGACGTCAAAATGAAATTTTAGGTCTTAGCATTAGCGGATGACATCAAGCTCTATTCAAACATAACTTCTCGTATGTTCACTTCAAAAAAGTGTCAACACTACGTTGTCGTAGTGTGATAACATAAACTAATATTGAACTTTAATAAATGCTTGTGTGTCAGCTTCACTTGCCATATAAACAAAGCTGAATGTACTTAATCAACGAGAAGCACAAAACTTTGTAAGTGCACCGAAGTAAAAGAACTTAGTTTAATTTCCACTCTTATTGAAAACATCTCCAGTAAGTCCTGCAAATTCTTGAGATTTATATTTCGTATTTCTTCGTCTTTTATAAATATCAATGCAATTAAACAATAATATTTACTAAAATTAAACAAAAACGTTTACTTTGTTAATATCACACTATGTTTTTAAGTGACTCGAGTTTCGATCATTAATTGATCATTATCAAACTTAAAGTTAATGATCGAAACTCGAGTCACTTAAAAATATAGTGTGATATTAACAAAGTAAACGTTTTTGTTTAATTTTCCAAAATGTATCACGAAGTTAACGCCTCAACCATTAATCAATAATATTTACCTACATTCGTAGCAAACTTGAACATGGCAGTCTATCATGGTATCATACCGCAATAACAATATTCAGTCTGAAAGAGGTATGGGCCACACTTACTGCTAAAGAATCACAGTATGAAATCGCTAAATGACCGAAAAAATATTCAAAAATTTGCGCACCGTATATTCTGTCCAGAGCTAAATTTAGTATACTAAGAGTATCCACTAGATATCCCAGCAATACACAAAAGTTTTGTGGTTTATTGATAAGCTCCGCTTAAAGAGATTTAAAAGCGTTATGTTATTTTAAAGAGCACCGATACCTCAGAATATTTTTGAAATAAAAATCTTCGGTATTCAGTAAACCTTTGTTGCTAAACGATTGTTATGGTGTGCTTTTCAACTAAAATGCCTAATATGTGCGATCGCCATCAATATGGAATACTGACATGGGGTCATTCTGCGTCTTGGTCTACAGCGTACAGCTGTGTGTGTCGTAAGTGGGCTGGGATACCAAGATAATTTTAAGTTGAATTTATAAAATTGGATATACTTACTTTACCTGCACATGCCATGGAGTGCTTGTGTTAAGTGAAACAATATTTAAATTAATATACTACCCATGACTATCATAGATATTCAACTAGAAATCAATATTATATTATTATATATTGAATTCACGAGGTGGATACATGATGAAACTCCATAAGACATTGAAAGTTAAGAGGGTTTCACATAAAGCCACTGTGTGGCGAAACATGTTGCGATGTTTAACAATAAATGTGCAACCCTCTAAACTGTTTTATTAAAATATAAAGGACCATTGTTTTTAAATAAATTATTCCAAGGCATACGCATAGTTTAAGAATACAATAAAGAGAGAGAATACGCGTAGCACCTCTTAATTTAGAAGATTTTTTGACTAGTGCAAATGTCATTTAAACCTTCTGTAGGTGCATCCGCATTTTTAAACATCAAATTTTTAATTTAGATATATTGTATCGGTAATTGTATACAGATTTGTAGACTGTAGTATCTTCTAAAATATCAATAAGAACTTTAAAACATTATACCCTGCCATAAAAAAAGATATTAAACATGGAGAAATATAATTAAGTACGCAATAAAAATAAACATTTATTACTAGAAAACATAAATTATACTTATAGCGTTAAATTTAGTTTATAGAAATAAATATATTATTTTACATAAGTAAGTATAATAAAAGTGACGACCGTTTCGTTCTCTTTAGCGATAATTATCAGTGACGATATAACCTAGAAAGGTCATAATACACGAGTTGAACATTTTCAAACGACGCGGCGGCGTAAAAATATATATTTTCACGTTTACAACGTCATAAAAGTGGTCGCACTTTATATTTTTCTGCTCTTGCATATTTCCATGCAAATCTTGAAACGAACGAACGTGCTTTGTTATTATTGAATTCGTTAAATTGCAACATTTTTATGTTTCAGAAAATACAGCCCTCCAATAAGGATTTCCTGTAGGAAAATTTCGTCCAGTCATACATAAATCAACCAAATTATTACAAATTGATAAAATTATACAAAATATGGCTCAAATTAGTCATGAAATAATAATAAGCTCACATAAAAGTATATATGCATGATTAAGTAAAAATAAAATTTTGAAGAAAATGGTTGTTTCGTAATATTTCATACTACTACACTGAATCAAATAATTATCTATGTTTTAACTAGAAATAATTATTGTAAACGTTTTATATAAATCTAAACAACACAGCACGACTCGAGTTTCGACGTTTTATCGTCATTATCATGTGAATTATTAATTTTTGAAATTTTGATTATATACTATTTTGAGGTGAGAGAATATACCTGCAGGCAGTTTTTTCTGGATTATCTCGGGATGAAAATATCGGAATAAAAAGTACCGAAGAGATTAGTTTGGCCTGCACGTTAAGAACATTTACTGGTGGATTACGGCTCTGTTTGACTCTAGTATCTTTGTTGCAATTGTGCAAGATTTTGAGATTAATTATATTGGGAAATTGATATGTGCAAAAGAAATCCGAATAATTAAATAATTATGATTTATTTGATATATCTATGATTGTAAAGGATGCCAATAAAGGTCTTTTTTTGATATGTGCATTGTAAACAATGATTTGAAATAAATGTTCCAAAAATCGAGGTTATTGCATCCTTAACACCAGATTTTTAAAAGGATCGATTTTATCTTTTGCATGTTTAAAGGCTATTTAATGATTCTGTTTTTGAAATATACAGGGTGAGTTTTCTTCGATGTTCTCTATGGGGATCTCGGAAACTATAAGAGATAGAGAAAGGGTTAAATGGGGAAAGAAGTGTAGATTTATGAGACGAATAAAATTCCACTTTTAAAGTTTTCAAAAAAGTCAAGGGTAACTAGATATTTTGAAAAAAGTAAAATAAGTCAATTTTTTCAAATCAATATATCTCGGTTATTATAACAGATAGAAAAAAACTGTAAAAGACAAAGTTTTAGATAATTTTATGTAGATTAATACATATTTTATGTTCTATCCGATTGTTTACATTTCTTATACCCTCCCGTGGCCTTCTTTCCTTGTTTGTATTAAAATAGTCACTACGTAAGGCCGCGTCGGTGTGAAGAGTTTGTCCATCGTTTTTGTTTTGTTTAATTGATGTTAAAATGGTCAATTCCTGTGGAATAGGCGACGGTAGAGTTACACCTAATACGCCTTATTTGAAATATGGAGGAAAATGTGGTAAATACATCCATAATAAATGTAGTGGGTTAAATGATAGGTAAATAGCACAGATTGTTGCATCAAAAACTACATGGGTATGCACAAAATGTGTTCCTTCCGTTTCGAGCGATGCCCCTATGACGATTGATAGTTTATATACATTATTAATTCATCAATTTAATATGTTTAAAGACGAAATAAAGAGCACAATTGCAAGTCGTTTTGATAACATTGCCCAGTTGGACAATAAACATGATCATTTTGAATCCGAATTATCTCAAGCATCCCCTCCCTTCGAAGTTTGCATCGAAATGGACACCCATATTTATCTAATGACCCGCCAAAACGTTCTAACCGACCTTCAGCAAAAAACTGACTATATATTATCAAAATTCTGGGGGTCTTAGGACTACAATTACCGATTTTTTAATTATTAACTAGTTAATTCTGTCGCGTGCATGCATCTGATCGCTTCCGTCTTTAAAGTAGTAAATAGTTGGTAAATTAAGAGTGAAATTTCCTGAGTTTTCGCACACCTAAACCATATAGTGTTATCAGTGTTGTAGCAAATATTACGTGAGTATTATTTTTGGTTCTCCCGTAATTTATAAATTAACATTATTAGTGTGTAAACGATCATTCATACTTTGTCGATTTCGCCGTTTTTTTGCGTTCGTAGCCGTGATTTCTTTGGCACACCGATTATTGGAGTTCGTCGACATATCGAGACGTCGTATCATACGTGAGTCATCTGATCGGAGATTCCAATATCAATGCAAATAAACATCTCTAAACATATTATTTACTCCCGACTATTCCAAACCTTTGTATTCTTTTGTTAATTATCCGTGGCCTATTTTTACCAATGTGTGTGTATTTACATTAGTCACTACGAAGGGCCGTGTAGTGCAGAAGACTTGTGTTATTGTATTTTCCTAACCTATTCGTAATAATAATCACTTTATCACACTTCCACTATTCACTACTTAATTAAAATATGGAATGTAAATGCTGCAAGTCACCAGTAACAGAAACCACCTCTGTTACCTGTTACGTATGCAAAGGCTTGTTCAGTACAACATGCGCCAACTTATCCAATAACGAGTCAAAATTTTTACGTTCAAAAAAGAATATCAAATGGACATGCGGAGGGTGTTGTACGTCAGACCGTACGGATCATATCTGCACGTTAAAAAAAATGATACTCACCCTGCAGCGAGAGGTTGAACAATTAAAAAACTGCAACTTAAATTCCAGATCCCAGTAACGCTATTATTGACGAAGTATTGAATGAAATACGTGAAGAAAAAAGAAGAAAAAAGAATATGTTTATAACCAATATCGCCGAGAGTGCGAATAAAGAAATTCATGAGAATGATCGGTTAGCAGTCTTAAATATTGCCAACAAAATATCAACCACTTCCCCGAGACTGGCGAAAATATATAGGCTGGGATCAAGACGTTCCGGTTCTAAACCTCGCCCAATTAAAGTATTATTTGAAACATCAACTGACGCACTTAACATCTTGCAAAAAGCTAGGGAACTCAGAAAACATACCGGCATATATATAAACAGAGAGCTCACACCGAGAGAGAACGAAATGAAGAAAACCGTCATTAAAGATTTCAAAGCTCGCAAGGAGAATGGAGAAGAAAAACATTCTATATTAGATACATCCTTTATTATTGTTGGTGATTTTAATGTACCTAACTACAACAACTCAAAGTCAAATGTAATATCCAATTTCATTAATTTTCACTCTGCTTTACAAATTAACAATGTACAAAACCTTCATGGTAAAATGTTGGACTTAGTCATTTGTTCTAATGATATTAACTGTACCATTAAACACTGTTACTCTCCACTCATTGAAGAAGATAACTATCATCCAGCCTTGACAGTTAATTATACACACAACACACTACCCGTTAAAAAATTTGAATCCGAAGTTCAACAATATAATTTTAGAAAGGCGAATTATAAGTTACTATATAAGTTAATTTGTGACACTGACTGGTCGACAGTTATCAATCAAGGTAATGTTAACACAGCATGTTCAGAGTTTTGTAATATATTAAATCGTTATAATAACCTTAGTGTACCTGTCATTTGTAAAAGAAATAGCACATACCCTAGGTGGTTCTCCAGGACAACTATTTACAATATTAAACGTAAAAGACATTGGAACAATGTGTACATAAAACATATTTTAATAAAAAGCAGACCTCTTTGTATCGCTCAATTGTCAAAAAGTCTATCAACTCAGACTTTAAGGCATATATTAATATGACTGAATCAAGTATCAAGCGTGACCCCAAAAAACTTTGGACATTTATTAATGAGCGTAAATCAGCTACCAGAATTCCTGGTATAATGAAATACGATGATGATCATTTTGATCGCCCCTCTGATATTACTGAGGTATTTTCTTCGTATTTTTCATCAGTATATTCATTCATAAACTTACCACATGTAAATAACACCACGTCTACTCAATGTAATAAACTGTCTGTCAAATCGTTTGACTTACAGGATTATTTAAGTGCAATCAAACGATTAAAATCTAATATAACAGCGGGCTCCGATAGTACCTTCATTTATATAACGTGATTGTTGTAATGGTCTAGCCGAGCTCTATTGTTTATTTACAACTTAATACTAAAATCAAATGTATTTCCCGATATCTGAAAATATCAAAAATTATTCCTATTCACAAGGCAAAAGAACTGACAAAATTACGAACTATAGACCCATATCAATAATATCAAAACTTTGTAAAAGTCTTTGAAAAACGTGCATTTGCTGATAAATTAATAAATATAGCGTTCCATTAAATAAATGAAGTTATAGCCATTTATAGTTCTCATTTGTTTAATTCCAATTTTTTTTACACCCGGTATAAGATGTCAAATTTATTATACTTGGAAAATAAAATATGATCTATTGTTACATTTCAGTGTAAATTTGGTATGCATAACTTAATTACTTTTTAAGTATTTGAAACATGAAAATTAGGTTAAATTTTTACAAAATTCAAATTATTTCAAAAACCTTAAGGTTTAAGTAATAAAAACCTTATTAAAACACACACTTATTTTGATCGAAGGATCCAAAAATGCCATAAAATACAGGGTGTTTCATTAAAAAAACACAACTTTGATACTTTTAGGGTTTTTGGGACACCCTGTATATTATGAAGTAATTTAAAAAGTAGCCCTAATAGACCCCCATATATCCCCAAAGTGAAACTTTTTGAAAGTCACGTATTTTGGCCACAATATTCCGTGCCGTATAGCGTGAATAACCCTGTATATATACAGGGTCCTGCAACAGTGCGTCGGGCTTTCCTAGCGCCTTTCTCATGAGAGATAGAAAAAAATGTTTCTTATGAAAATTTATTGATTTAAAAATCTCTATGCCGTAAAATTATTTTCAAATATACAGGGTGTCCCAATTTTGCGGTATAACAAAAGCAAACATTTTTTTAAATGGAATACCCTGTATATTTCTTCATTTTCCTAATTTGGATAATATTTTATTACTTGAACCTTTTTTGGTTTTTAATTTCGATGTGGCATTTCCGAGTTATTAACGTTTTTCTGAAAAAAATATCTTGAAAATTATCACTTTTAGGTATAGGGTATGCTTAATATTTTTTGTAGAAAATTAGATGTAGAATAATATAAAATTTAAAAAAATATATGATTCCATTAAAAAAAAGAGTTACGACAATTTGAAATTTTAGAAAATGGCGTGTCTGATACAAAGGCAGGGTTCCTCAAAAGTGAAAATTTTTAACACTGATACATAAACAGTAGTTATGACCAACCATAGGAAAAAGAAAATTTCTTAAATTTTAAATAGAACATCAGAATAATTTTTTTTGTGA